>CAXKVY010001570.1:0-28681 GCA_964058915.1 Tetropium fuscum
GAGGATGTGATTTGCTAATTTCACGGTTACATGAAAATATTGATAGATACTTGAAATGGCAGGTATTGAAGGCGAGAAATATACAGTTGTATTGTAATAACTTTTCTTCATATATTTCCATGCTTCTATTAGTTCTTCAGCTAACTACTGACCCGTCGTGCTAATATCTGTTTTGGCCAAATTGCTTGAAATAATTTTGTCAAATGCGCTTTATACTCATGTACCTCTAAGTCTTCTATTTAAGAATTTCAGGATGGAATCTATAATGTATGTATTTGTACACAAGAAATATCAGGCGTATTAGATGCAAGAACTCAAGCTGGTGTCATTTATACTTTGGAGAGCTTTTGACCGATACCCGGTCAATATAAATAATACCCGGTCATAAAAATGACGACAAATGTTACATGACTGGAATATCCAATAATTTGATAAATCTTTTCAGTTCTTACGTAAATAATTGTGTGGAATATTAGGGTGTGTAATCTCAAAAATTTGTGGCCAGTTCCAGAGTGCCTCCAGGTTCAATGTGGGTCCTCTTCTTTTTTTTATTTTCTGAAATGATATATGTGACTATTTCGATTCCTCGAAATTATTGTTCGCCAACGACATAAATTTTTTTAAAGAAATAAGAAGCTAACTGATTGCCTTGAACAGCAACATGATTCGACATCCCCGTATAATTGGTGTAACAAAAACCAACTGTCACTAAATATATAAAAAAATTAAGATTATATCATTTACAGGTCAAAATTCTGGTTTTATACGAATATAACATTGATAATGTAGGTACCTACCTCTCACACGGATATCTGAAACAAAAGATAAGATTCGGCATCACTTTTGATCATAAATTAACACTCTCCTGTCATATCTACAATATTGTAGCTACGTAGCGATGTTAGGATTCGTGATACGGAATAACAAATATTTTACAAGTTCAACAAACTATTATTATGATTTTTCTTATATAGTAATCATATAAAATACGTATACATAAAACAAAGGTGTACAGAATATTATTATGTTGTCAAATAACAATATGCTTCGTAAAGTATAAAATAATAGTTATAACGGGGTTATTCCGTTATATAAAAAAACTAATCAGACACAATGTAAACAGAGATATTTAATTTGTTATATGAGTTCTACAATGAATTTATTTTAATAACAATGCACGGAAAATAATGTGTGTAATGCCTGACTGTATGCAATATATATATATATATATATATATATATATATATATATATATATATATATATATATATATATATATATATATATATATATATATATATATATATATATATATGTATATATATATATATATATATATATATATATATATATATATATATATATATATATATATATATATATATATATATATATATATATATATATATATATATATATATATATATATATATATATATATATATATATATATATATATATATATGTATATGTTGAGATAAACGAAAATACACTGAACTTCAATCAGTAATTAAATTCAGTAAATATATCTAATTATAAATTAAGTTAAATCGGTGATCAATATATTTCGTACCGACTATAGTATAAACGCAAGCACACACGTATCGCTGACAAGAACGTATATACTATCAATCGCCAATCAGCTACGCGCCTGATTGGTCAGAACGTAATATCATTATATCTAAACTTTTTATCGGCACAAAAATCTATCTCAAGCATAATCACAATAGACCAGTTCCAATAAGAATTCTAGAATATCGAGCATTAACAAACTATGTCTAGATTAAAAGATTAATGCGAAAGCATCAATATAAATAAGGGGTTCGAGAATTTATAGCCTCGACGCAAAGTGCAATGTGGAGATGACGCGACGCCTCAAAAATAAATCGAAGTTATACAACAAAGAGTGAATCATATTATATTATGGTGTTTAGAATTAGATCAAATGAAGTTCAAATTTGTAAGAGTATTTTGTCAAATTAAATAAATTAAATAATTAGCATCAATCTGATTGGTCAGATTGTATTATAACAACAGTAAAGAAGGATCGTAATAAGGAAATGCAGATGTTTTTCCATACGGCATATCCGTAGTTACATAAATATAACAATTCGAGATAGTCTAGCTAAGGCGTTCTATGAAGTAATAATTAATAATTAAGAACACCAGTGGAAAAAGTCTACACGCAGAATTAACTGCTAATTAAGTGTTTTTCCTCTTAAATAAGAAGGGAGAAGTAGAGGCTTGGTAGCGTCCCCAGCCTCAAAAGAGTTTGGTGACCAATGTAATAGAAGAGGAAACAATTTTCTAAGAAATTTCCAGTAAAAAGAAAATATTAGTGCAGAAGCCGAAAATTAAAGGTTTGAGGGTGAAGATAGCCCATAATAAAGTTCCAGCAATTAATAACAGCATTCCTGAGGTACTACGGCGACATACCCTAGATGACACCACCTGAGCCCAGCAGCATCTAGTAGTTCGTGGTCCATAAGGCAATACTCCGCCATTTTGGAAATTTATCAGTACGTTGTACCAACATTACACGCGAAATCGGCATCGGAATATGAAACGTCTCAAAATTTACTGCAAAAATAAGAAAATAAGTGTATACTTAAAAAATAGCAATAATGTTCAGCAATAAATGTTAGTTTTTATGCGAATACAATATAATGTTCGATTTTCCCAACAAACAGTATAATAAAGCAAACTTTACATCCAGAGCCAAGTACACTATTGTTAAGTACCGATCATGACTGTCCATGAAATCGAACAAAAGAAAATCCGCCTCTGTTTACATCAATTACCGCAAACATCGGGTACTTAAACCCCTAATGAAATGTCACCCCTATTTTAGACACATAATAGAAGTCACTTCAGTTGACAACACCATATAAACAGCACAAAACTTAGCTAAACAAATAATATGCTGCGTACACCCTCCCGATTATGCCACCCTTTGAAGTCGGCTACTTGGCCTTTAACAACCCATATTAATTGATTTCCAAAATCATCTCGCAGACAAATTATTCAATATTCTCCACGCCTCATAAAACTTAATCATCACACTTGAAAGGGTTGGGAAATAGTACTAATAAGGGTTCGAACTTCGATTTTAAGTTATTTTCGAAGGTGTGAAAAATTGAAAGAATACGATTTTAAAAATAATTCCACTAAAACATCGATCAGGTCGGCTTGTTATGAATATTTTCTAGCCGCGCTATAAAAATAAACGGAAAAAATCTGGTGTCGGCCACTAAAAGGTAAGAAGGGATACTATAGAATCTCCTGGACCGGAAAAGGGATGTAATAACAACCCCTTGCGCGCCATATGTGGCTGAAAAAAGTCCATAGTCATTTATTTTACGTAGTATACATCAATTAGATACTTTAGTTTGAATTAATTATTTTTTATGTTAATGTCGCTATTATTCGGTACCAAACAAAAAATTCTACAAGAAAAATGTAACAGAAAAGGTCATGTTGTTATGTTCGTGACTGGTAAAAAATGTATTACCCATTACCTGGGGTTGTGTAAATCGGGAAAAAAGGTAAAAGAAAGTTTCTTTTACCTTTTTAGGGGAAAGGGGTTTTATTTATTAAAGTGCAGACATTTATGGAAATGCAGAACCGAAATAGTCCAACTTTCGGGAGATGATGCATGATTATCTGATTAAAATATTCTTAGATTGTATTTTTGCTTGATGTCCCCAACTACTTGAATGAACTAAATGAAAATATAAAGTCTCAAGGACCAACTATCGCCAACAGAGGCAACCCAAATTTTCATTAGTTTAGTTATAGATCTAGGGTGGTTGTGACAATGAAAGAACACGTAAGACAAATATTTTATTATTCAATTGAAAAACATAATGAAATATATATTTCAGCACAACGTCTCTTATTAACGCTATTCATATTCATATTCATATTGCTTATATTATTTGCTTATAGTAAAAAATAAAATAAGAAGTTCACAACGGAAATTTAAAAGAACTTTGCCTAAGGCACAAAAATAGTAGTAAAGTAACACTAACATTTAGTTGAGGAACATACCATACCTAATAAGGAAACTAACAAAATAAATAGATATATACCAGGAGTCATCTCATAGGTAATATATAATTATTACTCAGATTAGTGTCTTCTGAGTCATTTAGCGACTTCGAGAACTACGAATACTCCACGGAAATTAATAGGTATTGGTGCCTTATTTTTTAAATATCTTTTTTACATCAAATTTGTCCTGTTTCTCTCGCCACTTTCAATTTAAATTCAATGTTATTTCCACTGTGGCAATGTGGAATTCATCGTAATTGTTAAAACTTTACTCCTGGATATTTTATTGTCATAAGTAACCAACACATGATCCCGATATTTTGTTGTAACAAAAATTGCGAAAAATTTGCTGTAGCAAGTTCGTCGCTTTCTCTCACTATCTGTTCCCCATTTTACAAGATCTGTTTTTTTTACTATTTTCTTTTTTCTATGAGCAACGAAGACAAGAGTCTAATTTTTTATTTGCTCTTACCCCTCTCGTTCCATTAATTTGATTCCCCATAGTTACCTTTTGCTCTCGCTTTTCTGAAAAATATAGGTTTCATTTAATTGATATCAAAGCAAATGAAATTTCCTACTGTTTCTTTGTCTAAGTATTTTTAATCACTGAGTTTTGTCCAGTGGATATGTTTTTCGTATGGACTCTTTAAGTTATGTTTAAAATGATATTTATTCTACTATTCTATTATTTACTATCTAATCTACTATATATTCTACCCTACTATCACTCTCATTATTTAATGTATTCAATTCCATAGCATTTTTTTCTTCCTTTTAATATTTTCAGTTATCGACATTTTATGTCAACAGTTACTTGTAAATCTTGTATTACCATTTTTTTTTTTCATTCAGCATTTAGCAATTTCCGTGTTACTGCAAAATGAGTTTTTTGAAAACAAATTTTTATCCTTCACTTCCATCTTTGGTTCGACCATTGACAATTATTGCGGCTTCATAAAGCCAGTCCTCATTTTCGGAAAATGCTGAAAATTATTTATTTTGTACAAAGATATTCGTATAAAAAAATATTTATAGAGATACCTATAGCAATATCACAAGAATAAACATACTACACGGCTTCTAATATGTATGTGTAGTTCAACGACCGGCAACCCTGAGCTACACAATTTTTTTAATTGGCGTAGGAATTTTTTTTCTTAGGGGGTGAAAGTAGATTGTTTTTATATGCATATTTTCAACACCACAGCTGATATTGAATGCAAGTTTCCACACCACTCATGAAGTATTGCTTTCAGCGCGTTACCATTTTTTAGTGGGTGGCTCGCTAGTACCCATATTTCCCACAAGAAACAAAAATAATTTGTACAAAACAGCTAAGGAGCCGCGTTGTGCGTTTGCGCAATACCCGCAAACCCGCCACTGTAAGAGATCCGAACGTTTGAGAGTCCAAGGGGACTGCCAAACAAACACAGACGGCGTGTCATTCCAATAAGTTAAATAGAGATACACTGCTCGATCATCCACTATTCCGTCTACGGTAGAGCGGCGTTGCCGCTTTTAACTATAAAAATAAATGTTTAGGGAATTTCCATAATTTAAAGTAGACGAAAACAAATGTAAAAATGGCTAACATCTTGGGCTATAATATATTATTGTATGTACAATAATTCTTTTATGACATTCATAAATAATATATATAATTTTTATATAGTATTGTGTAATATGATAGTTTAATTGAATATTGAGAAATTTGAGAATTACATGTGGCAACTGCGCGGTATCTTATATGCTGTCAGTTAACTACACATACATATTAGATAGATTGTAAGCCAATATATCCAGTGAAGGAATACTGTTAATCTAATAAATAAATATAGCAGCAAAGTGAATTCCCTTACTAAAATTGAATATTATTTTGAGACAAAATTGGTAGGTATATGTATGGCAAACTTTCGCTATGCACCGCCTCCTACCTGAACCATTACTGGAAGGGAAAATGCATCTGGTCCTTCAACCACTTCGTGGCATAACTACGAGGTCGAGGTAGGTTAATAAAGGAAAACCACGCTCTTGTTTTCTATATCGTTTCAAACTGAGATTGGAAAAACTATAAAAACCTTCTCTTTTTTTTAAAGAAATAATATTACTATTATTATTAGGCACCGCCTAGCCGCGGGGCGTAAGATTTCGATCTTCCGTGTTAAGCAACGTGCCGCTAGTTGGCACTTGGATGGGTGACCTAGGCAGGTAACTCAGAACTATGCTATCATACATAAATTGTAAGAGACTTTCCCACCAAGCCACCCGTAATAAATAGGATAGTTTGAAGAACTCTACCTATAAACAGTAGGAATGTACAAGGGTCCTAATGAGACCTAAGTGCTATAGTAGAAGTGAAACCACTACACTATGAGCCATATACATACATACTATTATTATTATACTATTAAGAGTTTTGGCTTGTGTCCACGCTAACTTCTTTCTATGTAGCCCCCTTCAATAAAAAGGTCGTCCATGCATGTCCTACAATATATTTAAATCCATATAGCACATTACCATACGCACAAAAACAAAAGAATGTGTAACCTGGCGTGAGCTGTCATATATAAACTCGCACCTCGGTGCAACTTTGATGCGCCACGCCACCCTCGATCAAAACCGATTAGCGGGTTGACTGAAGCACCGCCCCTGATTTTAAGTAAAAATTTACATGAAATAACCATGTTTAGTCATAATTCGATTATAATATCGGATACATAATGTGCAACTTCGGTGATTTTGTATTTAAAATCAGCATTATGTCCAAAGGGTGCTAATTTCGGTTACGGAAATGGTTTCAGGCATATAATACCACTTGAGATACAGCACGCGAGGGTCTAAGTCAGAGGCCAAGTGCTTCCCAAAAAATAAATATTGCATGTGAAAGTTTTTTTTTATATTTATTTAGCGTTAGGCTAGATCATAATTTAAGACAGGTAAGTACCTACTCAATTTTATTAGCAAATAATATTATAGTTGTATACTCCCATGTTAGATAAGCATTTAACACATTATATCGAAATGCTATCTAGAGATAGGATATTTTCTAGTATGCTTGAGGATTTCGGTAGTAAAGCCTTTTCCCAAGTTAACATTCGCACTAATCATATCGATCTTATATCGATTATTATCTTAACACCCCAATATTCTTGATTAAATATGTAGCCTCGACAAGAGGGGGCCGAGCGGTATCATCGCTCTTTACCTACAAGCATTCTGAAAAATATTGGAAAATAATGTGTGCGAGAATTTGCTTATAACTAAAGTACAGAAATTACTTATAAGCATCCGGACTACGTTTCTTAAGCATTTGCATTTTTAATGAGATTTTATTACTATCTTTCTTTTCTAATATTCTATTAGTATCTGTTCATTTCTATAGTCTACAGAGAGTCTAATTCTAGCAAGTTTTACAAATAATTCAACTAGTGGCCTCGAAACAATCGACAACGAGCAGCCCTGTTAAAAAAACAAATACAACATCAATCGTAGTTGAAAAGGAGTGTAGCTGTACAAAAAATACAATAATTTAACGCGTATTTATATATAATTATACGGATTCAGCTAAAAACCATGCAAATGCATCACATTAAAGTATATTCGTGTAAGAATGCCCACATGGCTCACACCCAAAGTTATTATAGTTTTTACTTTAACCATTAAAAATGAGAAACCCTAAGTTTTATCGGGGTCTTAAGACACAAGGAAAATGTTTTAAAATGATCTTTCTACAATTTAAATCTTAAAATCATTCCATGATACTAAACATAATTTCCTCATATATAAAACTATGACGGAATAACGATGAAGAAATGACGAAAAAATAGTTCTTCGTTATTCAACGTTACAGTTAAATTAAATTTAAGGTTATGATATAACAAGAAAATTATACTGCCTCTGCATAATTAATAGACACGACAGTATAATCCTATTTTATTTAAACAAGTGTAAATAATCTAATGAGATAATGACCAATAATAAAAACAAATCACGTTTCAATTATTTAAGCTTATTTAAAAAATAATTCAAAAGAACAACTGGGGCTTCACTTTATGGTCCGAAGCAACTCGAAATCTGTAACTGGTATTTTTTTGAGCTAACATATCAAGGATTTTTGAAGTGAAAACTTCTTTTGGCTCGCTCAGCACTTTTATTTTTGTGTGTGTTGAATGAGACTGGGCCGTCACGCGTCAAGCTAGGCTATGTAACGCTCCTTCGGGTAAAGTAGGCTCGAGGCGACTAAGTGAGAGAGGACCAGTTGGCAGAGCGAGACAGTAGAGAGAGTTTGTGGGTATTGAATGAGACTGATTACATTCCATAGGCTTATTGTTTCATTCTAAGAATATAATAGCAGTAAAGAAGTACAATCAGATGAAAATTCTAAAATATAATTCACAAATATTATTCTTTATTTTGTAACTAATATTACTTCATGGGTACAGAGATAAGAATAAATAATTTTATATAACAATATGGATATTATCTTTTGTTGATACACCGAACTAATCTATTATATAACATAAATGTAATTATATAGGTATTATAACAGGCGTATTTTTTAAAATAGGGAGACCTGTTAAGGGAGAAATATATACATTTATTGTTTCCAAAGTAAAATAAAATACAATACAATCAGAAATCAGAATCAGAAAACATTATATCAGGAAGTTCCGTCTGGTCGGGTTACCGTCCCATTGTTTTCCTCTCTGTATCGAATTGAAATGAATTGGATTGTATCCAATCGATTGCCGAAGTGATAGTCCGTCGCAGTACTTGCTAACTATGAGTAGGTATTTTGGAGCGACATACAGTGGGGCCGCATCTAGCCTGAAACATCTTTGTCACGGGCGTGTACGGTCAACGTGTAATAACGGGTGCGGTGTATGCGGGTTGTGGTAATACGGGCCGACGGTTACAGTATCTATTTCAAAATTCGAAAATTAGTTTTCACTTCTATCGTGTGCTCATAAGCAAACTCCCATATTTTTTGTCTGACTGACCAAACTACTAGATATAGGTGAATCTAAAAAATGAAACTATAGGTGTAACGTAGTCACTTCTTCTTTTTGATTTGGATGAACGTCCAATTAATCCACTTGTGATTAAGCCGCATTATTTAGTTTAATACCTATTCTAATTCGTTTAATTTATAAAAACACCGACGAAATGCACATGGACAAATTAAAAAAATTATAAAAATAATTTCTAATAATTTTACCAAATTTTTAATTATATTAGTGGATCACTTATATGTGGATGCCACTGGTAGTTCACATCATCGCAAGTGGATCTATAATTTACCAGCGGGAAAGATTCTCTAAGCGCCAGAGCGTTAGAATAGTGCAGAAATGTCTATAGAACAGACGGTCAAAAATATATAGTAGGTACTACAATATGTACAGGGGGTAACACGTAATAATATTACGTTACTTATTATTATTTTATTTACTTATTATTATTTTGCTCCATAATCTACAGAGGCTCATAATTTGCGGGAATTTTTACTTTTCACCACCACTGAGTGACAAAATAATAGAGAGCATTTTTCTAAACTGTATATGAGCAATAAACTGGCGCAGAATTTGGTCTGTACTTACTGAACCACACCCAAACACTCTATTGTTGTAAACAAGTTGTCTATACCGGTGTAGTCTATTTTTATTTCATAGTGATTTAGTGTTCTTGAAACAATTTGTGAAGTAGACTGTGTTCTAGTATGGTTTTAAGTGTTTTTCGTTAAATAACAGTAATTCAATCCATGTAAATGTACATATTTTTATAAGGTTATGTTATTTTACTATATTTGTTAGTTGATTTTTATTTTTGGACTACATTGCATAACATGTCACTTATAGGTAATGGACAAATAATTCATAGCCAAACAAAAGAAGTAATTGCTAATGTTTTGGATTACGTGAAAAAGAGGCACATGATGGTCTTTATTACACTTTGTAACTTAAACTGCTGTTACTAAAATCCACTGGCATATAAAAGCTGTTGTGGAAACACCTGGTACGTAATGTTCATATTTCCAAAAAGAAAATGAATTCTCCAGAATCATATCTTGAAAATGTTGGTCAAATTCAATCAATGCGAGAAATAATCTACGATTATTACATGTATTTTGTATTATATGTATGATTTAATTACTAAAATTCTCAACTATCATTTATGTAGGTATATTATCTAAGGCAACTGAAAATTTAGGCTCTAGGTACTATATGGGAGCTTATTTAAAAAATGGTTTTTGAATTGAAGAAGAGCTCTGATAATGGGCTGGTTTTGTATGAATCTTGTGAATCAGTGTCAGACTGAAAGAATCGAATTTGTAAAAAATAAGATTTAAAAAAGAAAAAAGAAACATTATTTTTTAAGGTGAGATCTATATTCATAGCTCTTACACACGGAAAAAATTGGAGTGAAAAAAAAAATTCTAAAGGTCCCAGTTGTTTCAAAAGGGAATTAATTTCTTAATTAAAAAGATTATGTCATAGTTCATGCTGGCGATTACGTGCGGGGAGAACGGAACGGTCTTCTTATTTTTAAGTCAGATAAATTAATATAATCAATTTCTGTTCACTAAAAATAACGTAAGAAATATTTTTTTGTTATCTAAATCGGGTGATTATTATTACGGCATGAATGCTGTCAATTTTGAAAACTGATTAAAGACTCAATTAAATCCTAATCTGCCACCAAACAGCGTGCTTGTGTTAGATAATGCGTTTAATCGCAATATTACTGATGAGAAGGAATTCACAACTTCTTCGCGAAAAGATGAATACATTTCGTTTTTAAATAAAAAAAATAATCCACTTGTTCCAATGAAAACAAAACCAGAATTATACAAATTGGTAAAAAAAATACATCCGGATTACCATGTGGACAAATTACAAAGACGTGTACGTGAAATATTGCGATTTCCTTCTTATAGTCCTGAATTCAACCCTATTGATAATTTATGGTGTATAATTTTGTGGCATTTCCAATTAAGGATTAATGAAAAATCAAATGACCACAAATCTTTTAATTGTTTCTTCCATTACGAATGTGTTAAATAGTAATAAAATGCCGTGTTGTGTTCGATTATTTATTAAAATTTCTTATTTTTATTATTTCCACATTGCAGATTTATCAAGGGTGGGCACATTAATGGATTCCATACAAAATGTAGATATTATTTTATGGTATCAGTTTACCATTATGATATCTTTTGGGAAAATTGTCAAAATGGACAAAAAGTAATTTTTGGTCAAATTTGAGCGATCGCCAAGACGTCATATTTATATGTTTTGTGTCAATCTAATTTTTTTGGGAATTATACCTGTGCATTTGAACCAAATTAGACCAATAATGGCACTCTAGATTCAAAAATTATATTGGCTATAAAAAATCAAGTGAGCTTAAAAAGTTCCTATCTATCTTACCAATTTTACGAAATAGTTCTATCGTACCGTAATTTTCTCAGTATTCCAAACATTCAATAATATACAGGGTGTTCGTTTAAAATTACAAAGTTAAGAACAAAATCTAATGTGCCAAAAGTTTACCATGATTCGTGGTCACCCGGTATAAACGTTTTGCGAGTTTGGTGCTTCAGGGCAGCATAGGTTCATGTGGAGTATAAATCCAGATATCCTCTAAGTCGAAGATGCGAATCCGATGAGCATATACACGTTATTATATAAACATGTTACATATAATTACAAACATCATATAAACATAGCCTCATTATTTTAGTATTTATTCAAACATAATATAATATGAGATTTATAATTTTTATAATGTTTTTACTAACATGTTTGACAAATTAAGATCATGTGATGAAAACTTTGGATCAACATCTTTGACGACATTTTTTATAATAACACTAATAACTTACTCAAAGGTTTTACCCGGAGCCAAGAGCCCATAAATCTTCGCCTGGCGACCAAATAATCCCACTTTGGCTTGGATCTATAATTTGTTAAAACAAATAAGGTTGGGGCAGTCCGCGGCCTATACCAAATTGTGCATAACGTGAACTACTAACTTCCAGTATTTGATTTGATGTTCTTAATTTAATGAAGCCATCAAGTGGTAGGCGTGGGCGTTTGGTCGGTTCAATGAGGGGTCATCTGATATGAGCAAACAAAAACCAACGAACTAAGGATATAGAGAGACTATAATCGAATTAACATTTATAGATTTATATCATTTTTCATTACACTGTTATCGGGTTATCTTATATGAGAAAATTACGGGTTTTTGTTATCAAAAACCAACCAACTAAGAATATGGAAGGGTTCAATTAAGATTTATTTAAATACTTTTTCATTATACGTCTCCTAAAATACCGTCTTTTGAGTCTCATGCGTTGCCTAGAATACATTAACATAACTGATTTAACTTTTGTTAAATAAGGTCGAAATTCTTGAAAATATATTAAGAGAAGCTGCAGAAACTAGTTATGAGCAAATCGAAATGTATATATGAAAAAGAATATGAAGAAATGGTGCGTGGAAGGAAACGTGAAAGAGGTCGTTTCTGATGTTTGGCTCGTATATGTACCGAAAAAAGTAAATATATGAAACCAAGTACATTATGGAGTAAATTTTCGATTATTAGGATTTGTCTTACAATAACAGAAAATGTAGACGTTAGAATTTCTGCAAAGCCATCGCCTTTTTCAAACGTTAGGTCGTCGTCTACACCCCAAGTTAAAACCAAGTTAAAACAAGGGAGAAAGTTATTTAGATTTTTGAAGAAGCTGCATATCAGAAATGGTTACATACTAAGATTATTTTACTGTTCAGTTTTCGGAGCATGCAGACGACACGATTTAATTCGCTTGACCACAGACGATGTTGAAAATAAAAGTCGTTATTCGTGGTTTTCCTTTGAGACAAACAAAATCCTAGATTTCGAAGCTTCACAATAACTGAAGAAGGGTGTTCTTTCCAGCCCTGTAAACTGTTTCGAAAAATAGATACCGATCTTGAGTCAAATCAGACCATAACTGGCAAAAAAGTCCGCCATCTTGAAATCGTCGCCTATGGGAATATTTATTTTTAAAAAATATTCGTGATATGTTACGCCATAAATACCAAAATCCAGATTTTTTTGTTGAATTATTGGTATTCATCCGCCATATTTTAAATTTCACAATACGATATTATTTTGTACGTGGCGAGAATGCAGGCGAAACTAATGTCGGAATATGAAACAACTCAAAATATATTGTAAATAATAATTAAACATTCAGATATCCAAGTAAGAGAGACAATAATCACAATCTGTAAGCATATCTACCAAAATAATAAATGAAAATAATTGCAAAATAATCCGCTGCCTTTGGCCGAGTTTTCCATTCAGTTATCCAGAGTCACGCATTTGAAATATGGTTTTTATGTGCTCCAAGTTTTTATATCTTACCAAACGTAAAATTCTCGTTCGAAAAGTAAAGCCGTTTGTTAAAAGTTGTATGAGACTCGTTAAAAGAATACAGATGAGCGCAGTAACCTAAGACAACCCCAAGTACCAAGTTTGAGATAAATCGGTTCATACATTCGATAGTCCGCCATTTTGGATTCGCCATTTTATTTTATTAAGTTTGAGGGAAAAATTGTATTGAGGGACCTTAAATACCGCAAAGTTTCAGGTTTCAGATAAATAGGTTCATAAATAGGATAGTCCGCCATTTTGAATCCGCCATATTGATTTTTTAGTTTAGTTTTTAGTTTTTAGTTTTAGAAGTTTGAGTCAAATATTGCATAAAATTGAACTGCATAGAAAATAACTAGTACGCCATCTTTGGCAGTACACCATATTGGATTTAGGATGACGTAATTTTATTTTCTTATCTTTCTCCGCAAACCATTTTATTTGATACCCATATCATAGAAGTGGATAATAAATAACTAGTCCGCCATATTGGATTTAGAGTGGCGTAATTTTATTTGGTATTCTCGTCAGCAAACTCTTACATTCGATATCCATATCATGGAAGTGCATAAAAATAAGTAGTCAGCCATTTTGGATTTAGAATGACGTCACTTAGCTGTCATCCAAACTTAGACTGTCATCTTAGATGTCATCCAAACTCTACGTGTGTGCAAAATTTCAGCTCAATCGGTTGAGAATAACTGCTTTAAAATTCAGTTGCAAAATTTGACCCGAACGAACATACATACAATCATACATACATACATACATACATACATACATACATACATACATACATACATACATACATACATACATACATACATACATACATACATACATACATACATACATACATACATACATACATACATACATACATACATACATACATACATACATACATACATACATACATACATACATACATACATACATACATACATACATACATAAATACATACATACATACATACATACATACATACATACATACATACATACATACATACATTCATACATTCATTCATACATACATTCATACATACATACATACATACATACATACATACATACATACATACATACATACATACATACATACATACATACATACATACATACATACATACATACATACATACATACATACATACATACATACATACATACATACATACATACATACATACATACATACATACATACATACATACATACATACATACATACATACATACATACATACATACATACATACATACATACATACATACATACATACATACATACATACATACATACATACATACATACATAAATACATACATACATACATACATACATACATACATACATACATACATACATACATTCATACATTCATTCATACATACATTCATACATACATACATACATACATACATACATACATACATACATACATACATACATACATACATACATACATACATACATACATACATACATACATACATACATACATACATACATACATACATACATACATACATACATACATACATACATACATACATACATACATACATACATACATACATACATACATACATACATACATACATACATACATACATACATACATACATACATACATACATACATACATACATACATACATACATACATACATACATACATACATACATACATACATACATACATACATACATACATACATACATACATACATACATACATACATACATACATACATACATACATACATACATACATACATACATACATACATACATACATACATACATACATACATACATACATACATACATACATACATACATACATACATACATACATACATACATACATACATACATACATACATACATACATAAATACATACATACATACATACATACATACATACATACATACATACATACATACATTCATACATTCATTCATACATACATTCATACATACATACATACATACATACATACATACATACATACATACATACATACATACATACATACATACATACATACATACATACATACATACATACATACATACATACATACATACATACATACATACATACATACATACATACATACATACATACATACATACATACATACATACATACATACATACATACATACATACATACATACATACATACATACATACATACATACATACATACATACATACATACATACATACATACATACATACATACATACATACATACATACATACATACATACATACATACATACATACATACATACATACATACATACATACATACATACATACATACATACATACATACATACATACATACATACATACATACATACATACATACATACATACATACATACATACATACATACATACATACATACATACATACATACATACATACATACATACATACATACATACATACATACATACATACATACATACATACATACATACATACATACATACATACATACATACATACATACATACATACATACATACATACATACATACATACATACATACATACATACATACATACATACATACATACATACATACATACATACATACATACATACATACATACATACATACATACATACATACATACATACATACATACATACATACATACATACATACATACATACATACATACATACATACATACATACATACATACATACTAAACCAAAAGATAAGGGGTCACATTATGATTATCGTAAATGTAAATTGTCTAAATGTATTAGAAGATTCCTCTGCATTTATTCCGCTCTCTAAGTTAATAATAATTGGTAATACCTAATACAATCAGAAGCAGGAAAAGAGTTTTCTAAATTTGGCGAAAGGCTAGTAGACGTAAATTGCTCTATTTAAGTTGCAATAAATCTTCCCTTAACCGTTTTCCTAATTCTATGATTACAACCGATGCTGCTCAAGGCATTAAATGTGGGGCACAATCTCACATCTCTCTAACCTCTTTGGCAACGAAAATCCGTTGTGATATACAGGGTGGTTCTACAAAGAATATAATTTGGTATTGGGAAAAAATATTCGAATAAAGCCATACATAAGTAAAAAAATCGTTAAATTTCATTTGCTCATCACTGTACCTACCTACATAGTCATTTATAAATACTAAAATAGATTAGAAATTACGCATTTTCCAAATATTCACTTTCCCGCATAACGCGCGCCCTGTGGAAAAAAAATTGAACGAAAAACAAAATGCATGTCAAAAGGCATACCTTGAGCCACACTTTGGAAATAATACATTTTTGTAAAATTCTTATGTATGTTCTTGGCGGGTAGTGACAATATTCAACGGAAAAATTCAATGGCTATCTGGACAAATCTTACTTGACTGCTGGCATGGGTTCCCATTCATGGTTTACTTATTTATTTATTTCGAGCTAATTCTATTAAATAATCTGGTTCTGTATCTCAAATACAAAGCTGGTTGCTATAAAAATCAGTTTGGCAACATAAACGTAGGTTGCCCACTACATAATATTTCGCGTTTCACCTTGTAAAATGGGAGTACATCCCATACGATCCCCTTGTTTACTTAAAAAATCATAATTGGTTTTCCGGCTACCCCAATTAGCTAAATGTAATGATGGGTCTGGAACCAAATAATTTGGGGATTAGTTATTGAACTATTATCGGCGATCGGTGCCGGTACAGGCGTCTTGCCCGAACACTTGATGGTTTACGGCCGGGACACTTCCATAAAGGAAGCTGATGCGCCCAACTTTACGTTTTTCTTTAGTAAAGCAGACATTATCTCCCATCTAAATAGAATATGCTAGATAAATATAGTGGACGGTTAATAATGATTTGATTAATTTAATAATTGTTCTGGGAAATTTTGTAGGGCCTAAACCATTATATACACAGAGGGAGTATTTGAGCGTTAAATGGAACATCGCCAAACAAATATTTAGAATTTTCAACTGGGATCCCACACTTTAATAAGTACCATATCATTTATTGACCAGTTGACATGCAGTGAGCGTGTAAAGGTTGGAATAAATTTGATAAAATCGATTGTATCGACTTTTGTGACAAAGATCCGGACACGTATTTTGTCTTTAGGAGGCTTATCTATTTTTGTATTTGACATGTTTCCATAGGTTTTTGAGATAATGACGTCACTGACATTTTTTTAAATGGCAACCTAATTTTTTTTTCGCGTATCTCGTGAGTTTTCCTTCACGTGAGAAAGTTTCTTCTGCTCTTTTCAGTTGTATGAAATTTTTGGTAGATTACATAACAATATTTTCGAGATAATCACAATTTAACATAAACTTGATTAAAATCTGCTTAGTTGGAATTTATTTAGTTATTTACGTAGCAAGTACCGAAAGTGATATTTTACTTGACAATTATACATAGATTACGGATGTGTTAAGGCGACGTTACACGGCGTGGGGAGTGCCACGCCTGGAGTGAAAACTGTCGCGCCACACGCCGTGTAATTGTGCTGGCGCGGCGTGGCGTGCTGGGTCCCGTCGATTGGCGGTAAACTTTGCACACTTCAAAGCCGCGCAGCGCGCGAAGTGGACTGGCATGCGTATACAGTTACACGGCGCGGGGTCCTCGCCCGTAAATTTTAAAAATTAGTCAAATTCAGTAGATATTTAGCTAAGCAAGTGACAACATGCCGTGGTCCAACGAAGCAATATCAGAATTTTTATGCCTATACGAGCAAGAACCAATAATTTAGAACCCGAAGCACAATGATCATCACTGATCCAACATCACAGATCATCACTGTCCAACAAAATATAGCAAGCTGCTGCACAACCGAGCATCCGTTTTCGACGAACGGACATGTTGAAATGAAAAAGAAGCCACGCGCTCGCGTGGCGAGAAACTTGTCAGTCTGCAGGTCGTGTAATCGCGATCGCCAAATTCGCCAAATTCGAACTCCAGGCGTGGCACAAATATTCTAATATAAAAACTGTAATACATCAATATCTAAAAAGCGGACGTTTGGACCGGGATTATACAATATGTAAAAATTTTCCCTATAAAAAAGTGAGAGATCATGAACATTTGGTGAAATGTTCATCTTTTCTTCCTATTTTGAAAACCGATTAGTCTATTCTAGACGATAGGAACTAGGGCAAGTTTTTTATTACAATCTGTTCTTACAATTCTTGACGACCTTGTACGACAAAAATTTACCAAGTTATAACAGTTTGAAATTTTGGCATTTTCGGCACCTCTTTCAGGCACTCGATTTTCGAGCGGAACAAATATTATTAAGCGACTTGCCCAGGACAGATATAACAAAGCACAATTTTGAGTAACTTTAATAAGAGTATGTATCTCCAAAAATATTTGGGTTATTCAACCAATTTACGAATTCTAAAAACTCAAAATTTGCACAAACTCGAACTTGTCAAATTTGGCAACCTGCGTCTCCCATGTGTGGAATAAGTCTCCCATTTTAACTGAAGTGTTTTCATTTTTTTAACAAACATAAAAGTATGGAGAAGCAAGGAAGATCAGTTTTTGTCATTGTATATTTTTTTAACCAGAACAAGAATGTCTAATGCTCAAAATGTGTAATGCCATAAATTGGTTAAACACTCACTATATACATTTTATCCATCTTTATTTTCACTAACCTGAAAAATTTTGAATTCTACTTACCTTTATGTCTATACAGGGTGTTTGGTAAGATGATGTCGACCCTATACAGGGTGGTAGAGGGCGTCATTTAGCATATATATATGACCACACATATGAAAAATGCTATTAAAAAACATGTAAGACTTTGACACCTTTAGTTACGATTACATTTTTTTGGGGATAAATATCATTTTATTTATTATATAGACGACAGAAACCTTTAATTTTTTTTCTGGTTGGAAGTTTATGTATTTCGGATAAAGAAAAATGATATCTCAGAATATCAAAAGTTAAATTTAGCGCGTAATACTTACATAAATGATGAAAAATTGAGCTTTTTAATACACACAATAAAATTATAGGTCCGTTCTTCATTGAAGGAACGTTGACTGGTGAAAAATATTTAAGTTTTCTGGAAAATAATTTAATCCCTGCTTACAGCATTATATCCAAGTGATGCTGATCCAGATATACCGAATAAATCTCTGTGGTATAAACAGGACAGAATACCACCGCATTACACACGTCCAGTGCGTGCTTACTTAGGTAACAATTTCACTAACAGATGGATTGGTATACGGGGTCCAATATCTAAATGCCCACTAGATTTAACCCCTCTCGATTTCTTCCTTTGGGGGTTACCTAAAATCTAAGGTTTATCTGAATAGACCTAATAATATTGTGGAGTAACAGGATAGAATTAGAACTGAAATTAGATCAATCCGACCAGAAAGCAGTCCAAGTTGTACTAGAGAGTTCGAATTGCGTCTTGGATATTGCCAACAAGTAAATGGAGGACACTTTCAGCACTTAATTTGAAACTATATTAGTCATTTTAGATCATTTTGTTATTTCAATAAATATTTAGTGTTAAGAAAGGTTATGATGTTAAATTGCGATTTTCTCGAAAATATTATTATATAATCTACCTAAAATTTTATACTACTGAAAAGAGCAGAAGAAATTGCACCAGATACGCGAATAAAAAAGTTATGTTGCCATTAAAAAAAAGTCACTGACGTCATTATCTCAACAAAAAACAAAAACCTTGTGATAGGTTTTTGTTTTTTGAACGTTGTACGTCTGACTGATTATCACATAAATGTACTGTGTTAAATAAATCAATACGTAGCCCGGCTGTGTCTCCATTCATAGGTGTTTTACCCACTACCTGGTGATCCCACAAAATCGCCACCACATGGCGATCCTACATTGCCGACGCATGGCGAAGTAGGGCGAAAATAGAAAATGGAATATGGGAGATGATGATCTTGCAAACTTATGGCGCATGATGATGATCCATATGAACTGGCATGGTTTGATGATAATTGTAAATAAGTAAATGCCAATTTGTTCGAAATATGTGGTGTATTAGGAATATTGTAATATCGTATTAGATATAAGTATAATTATGGAATAGAATATAAGGTGGTGTAAAAATATAGGGGTAGATATAAGAATTGTGTAATGATGTGGATGATGCTGATTCCTGTACATTTTTTAACGAAGGAACTTCTGGAAGTAGCCATGGTAACATGCAGTATGGAGCAGGTGTCCAGCGTTATCTTTTAGGTATATGGTAATATTGGTATATAATGGAAAATTAAATATGCTATTAATGAAATTAATTTAACAATGAAAAATTCAAGGAAATATATAAGTGATTTAATGAAATATACAGAAAATGTATAATTATGTATAGTTTGTAACATTGAAATATGAGACATAAAAACCCGAGCAAAAAACCCTCGTTATATCGATCCCTCCACACCTGCTACCGCATTTTTAACAGCGTTGTCAAATATAACCGATTTCCATTAATTTTTTGTCTCATATTTCGATGTTACAAACAGTAAGTTATTTATTTTATTTTAAGTGTAATGATGTTAGCTAGAAGTATATTTACAGTAACAATATACCATTTATTGATTAAAATTAATATTAAATTCTAGTTAAAATTTGAGCTTAAAATCAACTATAATAGTGTTAGTATAATTCAAATATTCGGATACGTGATAGAAGCAGTTTCAGTAAAAATCATTAAGAACATTAAAACAATTATTAAAATTCATATTTCCACATGATTGTTAACAATATGCATAAACTGTCAATAAGAAGAAAAGGTAAATCATTAACAAATATAAGGAAAGGGATGGGTCTCAGAACAGATCCCTGCGGAACACCATATTAACAGGGTAGCTGTACTCACTCCAGACCATCTATCTCAAATAAATCTGTCGATTTATTTTTTCCTTTTTTAGTTAAATACTTTGGAGAAATATTTGATTAAACGTTCTTTTATAACGATCTCCAAAATTTTACTAATAATTGAAGCTGTTGCTATTGATCTAAAATTGCCAGGGCATTCCATATCCCCTTTCTTTTATAAATGTGAGATTTTTGTTATTTTTTTTGTGAGTCTTCTTGAACGCATTTTTTATAAAATAATCATATTACTGTTTAAAAAGTAATAATGAATACTGCTTGATTTTTTAACTAGCATAGCTAGCCTTACATCAGGTTAAACAATTGGCTGCATAAAAAAACCGAGGCTGGATAAGGAAACACAGTGGGTCCATATTTTGAGCATTAATTTCGCTTAAAATGATACTGAAAACAGACGTAAAATACAAGTTAAATTCGTCGTATGATATGAGACTTTTAATATTAGATATATTTTTTTGTTTTACCTTCACAATTGGCTATTTTTAAAATTGCTCTACTTTTATTTTCAGCACTAGCCGTTTCATATGTATAAGTTGCATTAATCCTTTAAAACTTGCTTGTATTTTTTCTGCTATAACAAAAAATACTCCTGTTTTCCCCACATTAATATATTAGAAAAATAATAAAAAAATAATTAAATAAATAATAAATTGAAAATAATATGAACAAGCAGCAATATTATTTTTTATATCCTGACTGGACTAGATGTAACAGTTATATGTCCTATATATATTTAATATTATCCAATGCATTATTTTTTAACGATCATGCCCCATTAATGAATAATTCATCCACTGTCTTTAATCGTGATTTAAACTACACTGTAACGCCCACAATAAATATTTTGTTTGTTAACATGTCTAATTAAGTGGTTTTAAACTAAATCACTTTTCGACTGGCAAAAAAAAACGGTCGCCGTGTAATTAAAGTGAAATAAAACCAACAAAATTTACAATATGCCCTCAAAGGGTTAAGGGATACTGATTTAAAATGGTAATTCATGAGAACTGGGATTGAGCTGTTAATAAAAATGTAGATGATATCTACTAAACGAATTATGATGGCTTAATTTTGGGTATCATATATGAGGAATTATATCTTGCGCTTGTTATATGATTAATAGCATATCTAAATTCTCAAAAGTAGGATAAAAAATGCATTTCCTTCGGTAGGCAGAGACAATGATTATTCGTAAAGATACAAGATAGTGACACGATGTAACCCCCGCATTTTTTGCTACCAACCTTAATAAATATAAAACGTTATCATTCGCTTCGTTTCACCTGTTTATCCGGGTAGAAATCAAAAAAGACATGAATGGGCATTTAATGTTAATGTGACGCGGTGACAAGTTGACAATGTGTAATTAGTAACATTAGGTGGGAGTAGGGATCGTAAATTTTTATAAACAGCTAAAAGTCCGGCGAGATCATTGATGTAACATCAACAGGACCTAGAAATATAATATAAAATGTGTTGTTTCATGTTTTTGTACGGTTTTATTTAGCTTGACTTCGTATATTTGTTTGTTTATAAGGTTCAAATCTTGCAACAGCTTTTTAAACTACTTTGAACTTTGCGATATTTAAGGTCAATACAATTCACTCAATACAATTCACTCACTTAATTTGGAATATTCAATGTTTGATTTATTTTCTTTCCACTTGGAACCCCGGTCGAATCGTTTGATTCTTCGATTTCATTCATCAGTATACATTGCACCCTGGACTGCATCCTATCTACCTGAACCTCAATACTTTTTTTCCCACTCGGAGTACTTGGCTTGGACAGTCGTGACGGCATACCACTCCTAGGACTTATAGGAAAACCGTAAACCATTGCAGCGTTAGACTTGCCTTCCGCTGAAGTAACACTCAGCTGATACTTACACGGGGAACTGAATGCTTGAGACATTCTCCTTACCAGGATATTATTTTACAATTTACAGATAAGCGTAGTTTAAGTATACTAGGAGCTATACTTTTTTAACGTAGTCTTTTGATGTTGTTGGTGTTAGCTCCAAGTACTATTATTCTATTTCTATCTCTCGCATGGTAGAAAATTCCGCAACTATTTAACCATCTAGCTATAAGCTTCTAGCATTGTTATGAAAGTTAACAGCTTCATGCCCAATTTCCATATTCAATCGATTTTTTACAGATTCACGAATATTTGTACAAAACAAAATAGCAGCGGATTTACTAGGATTAACTAAATTTAAGCATATATGGTCAGTTGAAACCCATAATAATTATTCAAATCGATATTTATTAAAAGAATTATAATATTGTACCTTTTTAGGGATAAAACTACAATACAGTTGACTGTCGTCGGGATATAAGTGATAATTACAGACTCGTGGACAGTTATGAAATATTAATGTAAATATAGTGAATAATAGTGGCCCAAGGACGCTACCCTGGGGAACGCCTGAGACTACATTTAATGACTGATATTTTTTATTATGTGGACTTATTTTTATTATGACGAACTCACAAAAATGTAAAAATTATAAGTAATTTATGATTTATCATGTCAAAGGATTTCTGGTAGTCAAAAAGTATTAAAACGCTAATTTTATCATTATCATAGGCTTTCATTAAATCAGCAGTTAGTTCATCTCTTAAATATAAGAAATATAAAAATGGAAAGTACAGGTAAAACTATTTTCGGTACAGAACTTATGCCTAACTTTTAGGAAAATATTGAACATTTATGCACTCATTAAAAATACGTGTTATATGGGTTAATATTTGAGGACAGCACAACTGAGTTAGCATAACATTGGATTGGTCATTCTAATAGGCTTTAGACTTTATAAATGTAACAACATTTATTACATGTAGTTTTAATATTTATATCTTAAGTTTTAGATTTAGGTATTTATTTTAGATTGGACAGATTATTGCAATTGCGAAATAATAGTGAATTACTGTAAATTATCTGAATAAAACCGAAGGTCCAAAAATTAAGGAGCCGTTCTCGCATTCTACATCCTGTTGAGCTTACATCGATAGTGTCACCAGAGAGACATGTCATCGAAAGTTACAAGTTGTGGGAGCCAAAACAGATTCACCTGGTGAAGAGGTCACCTGCCTAAAGCACGCGGCCTATAAATCCATCTACTAGGAGATTGTATCTTCAAAAGGCATATCGATGCTCCCGCGGGCCTCGAGAGGCAGTGAACAGCTTCTTCGTATGCAAATTATGGGTAGGAAACCGGCAAAGGTGAAAAAATATCGTCCGGAAATAGTTCCATCATTCCCTCATTCTTGGTGTGGACATACTTCTATCATAAGTATGGACAAATGAATGTGTGAATAAACCTGATGAACAGTGGTATAACAGCATATAATATCTTCATATAGTATCAGATACGGCAAAAAAAATAAAAAATCTAACTGGATGAGTTGTTGGAACATACTACTTTGACGATTCTACATACTACTTTGACCAGCATATCTGTTGCTGTTGGCCACTTTGAAACCATAATAGCCTAAGAAAGACCCTACAACCTTCCCATTTTATTTATTTTTATCTCTACAGGATGACATTGCTTCCCCTTGTCAAAATATAGAAGAACACCCGGTAGATAAAAATAATATTTCTCCTTTTATATGTATATGCAATAAGATGGGGTTTCCTAGGGTATTAATTTATAGTGCATCAGCATCAGCAGTTTTTCAAGTAAATCATTATACTAGGAAAATAGTTCTGATGCTAATCATAAAATGGTATACGAAATCGTCAAGAAATTGTTTCAATTTTGTTATGTAAATCTGCATTATCCTGACAATACCAATCTCAACTTGGAAAACAAATTGGTGCATTATTGGAAAATTTATTCATTACATTACAACCACTTATTTTACCACTGGCCTTTAAAAAGGATGGTGATTATTAAAAATGTCATAAAAATATGTTTAAGAGTTCTGTCTGCGGCCGTGAAAAACATGAAATCGTAGCCATATAACTGTAGTGTTATTAAAAAAGATTAGGTTATGAAATTTTAAACATATATAGAGAAAAGTACAATCTGTGTCGCTGAGTGTGATATTTTTAAAAAAAGTAAATAGTTTATTTCCTACGATTTTTTGAAATTTCAAAGTAAAAAAAATGGAAAACAAAAAACGCTACGACAGATTATGATTACATATACCACCACAAAAAAATTCGTTTAAATATGTAAATTCTAAGTATTTTTAATTATGTGGCTCTTTTGCCGATTTTATCGTCCTAGGAGCTGGCGGCATCTGCGGTAATTTTGCGAGTCCGCTGTATGCGTATTCAGTGTGATTTGTGGCCCCGTTTTACCTGTATTATTATGGACAGCATTTAAATAACAGTATTACATGGTATTACCACAGTTTATAGCCTAAAACTGTGGTATTACAGTATTACATGGTATTACATACAACACCAAATGGTTGAATTATTGTAATTCATATTAAGGCTATTTTATATAGCAGTATTTGATAAAAATTTATGTGTTTTACCTTCGTCATGAAAATAGTTTTATTTTTATTTGTTCATATATTTTATTTTTGATTCAGTGAAACAGAAAAAGGAATAAAAAATCAGTATTATTTCAAATTTTATTTAGAAATTGAAATACGATTAATTATTTTTATAAATTATTTTAAATAAAGTTACTTTCAATACAATATTGAAGAACTTTCATGGTCATGATAATCATAGTCATGGAAATAATATAATATAATATTTTGTTTTATTTATTTTCATATAAATATGAAGGTATGTAAACTATTTTCAATGTAGAATCGTGACGCCAATAGGTACTGAAACAATATAACAAACTAGATATATTATAAAAAAAGTCTCGGCTATTCCCAAATTTTAGATTATATAGTTTCGCAACAACACAGCAAGGTACATTATGAGCATTATAAACATTTTAAGTAAGGCATAAAGAACAGATTTTCATATTTTTTATTAGTTTGGCGACCACCCTGTATAATCCTCCGATTTAAATTTTTGTTAGGTTTAAAGGTAAGTAGAATTTATAGAAATTCTACTAGTTTATACAAATAGTGACTTTCGAATAGTGAGTGAATAGTGACTTTGAATAGTGAGTTTATACAAATAGTGACTTTTGTTGAAAAAAAAATTAAAGTATGGGCCATTGCCAGCAGTAGAAATTCATATTTAGGTTAAAAATATTCTCACAGAAATGAACTCCCTGAACTTATAAAATATACACAGAACCTAATAGTGTTATTATTATACAGCCAATATACAAATAAATGTTTTGCAAATACTAGATAGATATGGTATAATTTAGATTTGCTACAGCAAATATTTTATTTTTGAAATAATTTCTGTCATTATTAGTTCGCGAAAAAAAAACTATAGGTAGAGATACACGGCGAAAGAACAAAAATTTTTTCTTCGCCGTATTTTTAGCTCGTGGGATTCAAATTTCATGGAAAAATCGTGCTATTTTCTACTTTGTTTAATAATTTACTAATTATGTGTCTTTGATCAATCGGATCTGTGGATTCACCGTATGTATTTTAAACATGGCATTAGTATAATAATAAAAATTAAATTAAATAATTTAGGTACAATGATGTACCTAAATCAATAAATTATCACATTGCTATCAAATGTAATTACCATATAATAAATAATGTACCTATATTATGTTGTGTACTCGTATATACCACACAGCTTAAATAATAAATAAAATATTTAGAAATTATTAAATAATTAAATAAAATATTTGAGGCACAGCATGTCAAATTTATCAATAAAACGTAATTAATTTACGAACGTATAGGTAAATAGGTATGTGTCGGATAAAAAATTAGAAAGGCATTCCTCAAACTATATTTTTTATTTCAACTGTATCGGCTTTTCTCAACATATTCGATTCGATATAATAAATTGATTGATTATTTATAAAGTAATAGACTAGTAGCTTTGATTGAAGGAAAATCCTTCTATCAACCCTAGTAGTCGTTGATAGAAGGAATTTCAATCAACGCTAGTAGTAATGTAGGCATTTGCCTAATTTGTAAATAAATATGTAATTCTTTTCAAGCTGTAATGAAAGTTACATTCATACCTCATATTATATTTACCTTCTTGGCAAAACCAATTTTTCTAGGAACACTAATTCTCAGTCTATGTTTTTTTCTTCTTTTATAGTCCATGGTTGTTTCATTATTTTCACTAGTAAACGCAAATAATCACACAATAACTAAATACGCTCCAAATAATTTAATAGATACCTACTATACACGAGGCTCAGTTCAACCCTGAGTAAAATCACCGTAGTGGCGTTGACCAACAGCAGTCTATGAAATGAATGAAAGTTTTTGTCGTCCCAATATAAATTGTAGGGGAATTATTATAATATTAGAGAAAAACACAAATGTTTTATACGTCCTAAAAAAAGTGCAATTGCAAGTTTCCATATAACCGGAAAGCAAGTAAAGGAAAAAGACTCTGAAGAAATTCTTATATCATTACATTGATGAAAATAAGAGATGTATAAGATATTAATATTTAACATTTAACATTTTCAATAAAAGGCATTTAAACTCTTTTGATGCAGAAATCTGCCTTTTCCAAAAACTTATCTCTCGATCTTTTAACCGTAGCATAATTTTAGAGGGTTATACAACATATAACATCGGACATCTTTATTACAAATGTAAATTTATCTAAATGCGGCAAATTTTTATTCAGAAATGCAGGTGCCGCTTGCATTTGTCTCTTTTCCATGACAACGGCTGAATTACTTATAAATAGTGACCTAGCACTTCCATTATTTAGTTTACTTTTTATTCAATCAGGAAATCATCACTCGGAAAAGTAATATAATATCAGTTTTAATGATTTGCAGTGATCATGCAACTAATGGAGTTAGAAAAATTAGAAATGCTATTAACATAAAAAATGTTCCGAATATTACTCATATTATATTAACTATCCTAATTAAATGTGAATAGTTGGAATTTTTGTATGAGGGAAATGAAACAATAGAAAAATATCTTTTTATATAAAAAATAATACAGAAACAGTTCAGATAAAAAAACAGCGGTTTTTCTTTTGATTTCTCTACATGTATTTTTAATACTATTGGCAAAAAAGTTATATTATTATTATTATTATTATGTTTTGTGGAAGAATGAAGAATATGTCTGACGAGAAAGACGAAACTGAGTACCTTTAACTGAAACGACCAAAATAATAACTTCGCTAGCCACCCAAGAAGCTAACACTGCCGATTTGTAATTTAACACCCTTTAAAAAT
>CAXKVY010001571.1:0-60603 GCA_964058915.1 Tetropium fuscum
CATTTGTCTCTTTTACCTCTGGGAATGTTTAGCTCGTACGTCTCAAAACATAATTTTGGAATGTTAACATGGTTCACTGATAAAAATGTTTTATGTTATCTACGTCAAATATCAACATATTTGGCCCTTCAAAACAGTTATTCATGAATATAATCACAAACCTTTGCTGTACTTCCAGCCGTATTCTTTTTATTATAATTTTATCGGCACTAATGAATAATTGTTGAAATAATTCTAATTTATACATATCACTTTCGCTTATTGTAGGTGTATGTTACTACAACCATGTTTGTTGTTGTATTACATAATGTAGTAGTAGGAAGTTGTTTAATGAGAAACTGTTGCCTTGCAATTAGACCAGAAAAGCTGTCAACTATTAAAAACTATTAAAAAAAAAAGTTGCATCGTTTTTATATTTCGAGTTTTTCGAGTCAAATTGCTAATGGAAATAAATAGTTTAGAATATAAACAACACCAACTCGGGGAAACGGGGAAAAAGTCGCTTCCTTCTCGATTATTTTTATTAAGGTACAACCACATGGGATTTCTATAGAATGATAGATTGCCGATCCCGCGGATTTTCATCTTTGGTTCTTTGGACCAAAAGTCCAAAAAACCCGCCCAACATGCGAAAACCCCGGGTTTTAAGTCAATTTTTTCCATGAAAAAATAAAAAAGTCTCAGATTGCTACGCACACCAAGGGATCATGATTTTTGGGCAAAAATAAGATATTTTTATTCTTGGGTATTTTCCCGGAAAATGCTGCTATTGCGATATTAATATGAATGGAAATTGATTTTTTTGATTAGTGATGGATACCATATTGGTGAGGCGTAGGTAAGCAAAGGTCTTTATGCCTTATAGAGTAATACTGTTGTTTTGACGCTTGATTCCAGTAAAATTTTGAAAATTTTGTTTAGTTTGCCTTTTGCCTTGTTTATGGTATCGTCGACTTGTTTTGTAAACCTGAACTGTCTATCAATATTTACCCAAGGTATATTTAAGTCTTATTACATTTTTGATGTTAATATCACTTATACAGATTTTAGTCTGTGGGTTTTCCCATTTTCGTTTAAAAACGATTCGTGTCTTTGTGGTGTTTGCGTGTAACTCCCAGTTTTTGGAGTAGTTGACTACTGTCTTTGTCTGCTATTGCATGAGTCGTTGTAGTATAGTGGTAGGCTCTTGGTATGTGCTATTGTCACGGTATCATTAGAGTATAAAGCAACAGTTGTCCGTGGGATAGTTGAATTTGGGATGTCGTGGGCGTATAAGTTAAAAATGGTTGGTCCTAGTGATGAGCCTTGTGGTACTCCTGAGAACACCGGGGGAATTGGGATGTATCCTTATGGACTGCTACTACGAAATTACGGTTTAGTTATAGGCATATTAACAAAAAACTCTCCCCCTCTCCCCTTCTTCTAATTATCTCACCACCCCCAGCCTGCGGCCTCGTATTTCCTTCATAATAACTTCATAATAGCTCTTCAACAGAAAAAAATTGAGCCTCCAACTCCGCTCCCCCTTGAAGAAAAACCAATTTTCGCAACTACGATTAGCGATATCTCACCAACTAATTATTCGATTTCGCTCAGCTGTAAATGAGCGTGTGTGTTTTGTTGTAGTCTCCATTTTTTATATCAACTCTTTTTTATAAAGAGATTAAGACATAGAGATAAAGAGATAAAAAACATTTTCCCGTGCTTTTAATTGATCGCCCCTCCCCCCTTGACACCGTTTGCACAAACCAAAATGATGGGTGGACCCGATTTGAAAATGTTTAAATTTGAGTTGGCTGATTTCGACCCTTATTTCTCTCCAGATCCACTCCATTAAAGAATGTCTTTAAAAAATAGAAGAATCTCTACAACGTATAATAATATAAAGTAAAAAGTTTCTATATCGTTTGCTTGACGTTCCTTGCAAGGAATTAAGCTAAATATACTTCTATTTGCAGTACACTCTGATACATCTAATGACAATAGTATTGAATTGAATAGTAGTTTTTTATACGCTTCGTAGATACGCAACAACCATTATATTTATACAATTTTAAGCGGACATATAACTACCATAGGTATATAAATATAATAAACTTGGCATTTTATGTACCTAACCTCGCTCCAAAAGCAGTAACGTTTCGTATTACATGATTCTGCAATTGTACAAATTGAATTCTACTACAAACACAATACCATAAATAAAAATACTGGTTGTAGCTTCTTCTAGAGTAAATCATTTCTTAACATATAACATATATCTCGAGACAAAATGAGAAAACGATCTCGACTCTCAGTATAGCATGCCTGAAGAAACCCATAAATAAGGCATGTTCAATTTGTGATCCAATTTCTTGGCGCAATAAAAAATACCTTTCGACCTCTTAGCCATTCTATATTTTCACTTGGTTTATTTTTCAGAGTTATTAAATACAGTTGCTTTTTTGTCTTCACAGGATAACTAGTTTTTTATATGAATTGATTATTGCTTTATTCTGTTAACTGCAATTCTGTTCTGCTATTATTATAGAATTGCAAAATTTTAATCATAGTAGTGATATCAATATTATAATATTTCATCTTGTTTTTTCCATTACAATTAAGAATTATATTATTCTGTGAAATACCTAGGTACCTATATAAAAAAAATTCTAAAAAAATTTTTTATGTAAATTTTTTTATGTAAATTTACTAAGAAAATATTAATAATACTTTATTCACCACTGGAGATACAAAATGTACATGTGGCAAGTCATGGAAGATATGTAAATGATACAAACAATTCTGAAGTTTAGAAAAAAGAATGGGACGCAATTGACCAAATTGACATTCGACACCTTATTGAAGGTATGCCAAGCAGATTTGAAGCTCCAAGCACAGGGAGAATATATTGCCTCCCTGTTATTACCGCTATTGATTTTATGTTGTTTTGTTCTCTATTCCATTTTATGCCTAAGTGTAAAAAAATTATTATTCTATAGAACTTCAGTATTTAAAAATTGGTATCTCTTAGATGCAGAAAGATATTGAAATGAATAAAAAGAGAAAATGTTAGGAATGAGTTAGAATTTGCAGTAAAATAATTTAGTTTCAGTTTGAGAATTTAGAGTTTAGAGTCGAGTTTAACCAGCATATTTACTATACACGCGTCAATATTTTTGGCTAAAGATGTGACCTCAATAAGAGGGAGGAGCGGCACCATCGCTCTTTGCCCCTAATATCTACGTAGGCCTTATAAGGGGTAGGAGGCACGTTTCCCGTGAAGTTGCACAACCTCCCCTGGTCCTGGCTGGTGCTTGAGATATCCCTCCTGCCTCTTGCCGGGCTTTGCTAGAGTCTGGCTGCACGGCATTCGCTGGCTCAACGTCAGGTGTGAGTGTGTGGTTTGGTAAGGCAGTCAGCCTCGCCGTCTACTGGATTTGGCTGCTTCAGTGTCTCCTCGATCCGTTTTATTTGGTCCTGTTCTTTTCTTTGGTTCGCTCCTTCTCGCATCAGTCGTGCTGAGACATAAAATCGTGATTAACGTATTATAAGATAATCACGATCTTTATAAGATTATTATATACATACCCGTTGTCCATGATCTGGGTCTTTGGCCGCTTGTGAGGTCCGGCTTCCTCTGGATCGTAGTCCATGGCCAGCCGAATCAGCGCATTCTCGTTGTCCTCTGCGATGACTTAGAGTTTCTTGTCGTGGTCCTTGATCATCTCTGTGGCCGTCTTGTACTTCATAGGATGGTCTTGATGAGGGTTGTCTTATTCTTTAGGCATAGCCTCTTGTGATCGCATAATATTCGGTAAACTTTGCCTTTTTTCGTAGTGGTATCTATATGGTCCTTCCAGGTCAGGGCTCGATTCAGGGTCACGCCAAGTTACTTTACGTTGGTCTCGTACTGGATGTTGACCCCGTTCATGGCGGCGTGTCCTGTTGGCCTCTGCTTGCGAACCCTCCGGAACAACACAACTTGGCCATTCTCCGCGTCGATTTTCACATTCCATCGGTTGCACCAGTCCTCGAGAAGCGAAGCGGTTACCCTACAGGATGTTGTAAATATAGATAAACAAAAAAAATATTGTTTCTTGCCTGTATATTACAACATGCCATAATTTTTTTATTTGAAATAAATAAAATATTCTCGATACAAATTTAAAAGAAAATCAATGAAATCAGGCTCAAAATTAGAGTTCAAAATTCAACATTAATTAAGCATAGTCGAAACACAGAAATATTAGTAATGTGTAGGTAGGTCTTACTATAAAAATTTACAGCATGGCTCGATATGTAAACATCCGATTTTGAACTTTGACCTGACATTGAAATTACGAATCATTCGTGTTAGTATGTACAATGTATATATTAATTTCAACTTAGAATGTCCAAATATAAAGTCGTGTTGGTAGTAAGCAGGACTCATATCTATAATAATCAAAATTTTTTCCAGTTTTGTCCGTATAGTTGTATATATTTTTTATTCCTACAAGAAACTGTAAAACTCTGTAACAGATGATGTTTTACTACTTCTAGATGCTGTCTTACTCCATGTGCTACTTACGAATTCAAGGAAATATGATAAGTCACGTGAGATGTTAAACTCGCTACCGCGAAAACAACTTATACGACAATTATTACAAATAGCCTACGTTATCAGTTATTATCCGAAGCAACTGAAATGTACTTATAATAATCACTGAAACTCCGGCGACAACAAATTTCTTGCTAATTACAAGTTTTCGACATTATCGCATGATTATGCCCCTTCCCGCAATCGAGTCCTTTTAACAAAAAACAAGTCGCATCTGCGACAGTTGCTAAGATGTCGAGAATTAGCTGCAATTAGTCACGTGTGCGATGCACCTAATGAGTTGACACAGATAAAGTATTCCTTATTGATCCTTGATCGGGCGAATGAAACAGCGCTCTGCGGAATGCGGTCTCCCGACAAAGGATTAGCCGGAGGCCATAAAGCTGCCGATACAGATAACTCCACCCAAATTTACCAAATACACTCCACAATCGCTGCACAAAGACCACGTACGTCTATTGTGTAACGATTGCCATAAATTCTATACGCTGACCTGTTTTTCGAAATCAGAAAGGCTCTGACTTAGTCGCTTTGTTTCTTGTTCATATAAATTATTGCTCTGGACTCAAATGGCGACTGCAAGAAGTTTAGCAGTTTCGTTCTGCCCCACATTTTGAAGGTCGAAGATTTATGAACCAATGTGGCTTTTCGAGATTTATGTGGGAAGGATTTAGTAAAGCAAAAATAAATTAGAATAAGAAGGAACTTGGCATCTAGAAAAGTTAAGAAGGTTTGCTGAGAACTAATATAATTCGGGTAATAACATACTGCGAATTATATTATTATCTTCAAATAATTAGATACTCATACACTCCGTTTATTGACATTTTTTCTTCCTATTGCACTGTATACCCATTCTACATGTATAACCATTGCTAAATAATGTGTTTCATTTCACAATGTTTCGTTTTACCATTTCATCATCGGGTTCATGTTTCAATATGTCCTAACCTAACCCTTGAGTTTTTATCACTCTTACTCCTGTTTGTCTCTATTCCATTCCTTCACTCTCACTTGTTAAGTTTTATTTAGCGTTAACATTTCACTAGCACATATAACAATTGGTCGCGCCATTGTCATGTATAACCTCGTCTTTGCATACTTTGGAAGATTTATATTTCTCAATTTGCTCTGTAACCCTTCGATTCTGGCTCCAATTTCCTCCCCTATGACGGTCTTCGTGAAAATACTGTTCCTAAATATATGATTTACTCAACTTCTTCCATCTTGTATGTTTTCCCTCTATTGGTGTCGATGTTTAAAAATATATTTTCTTGATATTCTTCGTGTACCACTCCTTGTACTCTGTTTTTTCCTCATTTTTTTATTGATTATTCGTCTAATCTCTTTACTGCGTTTTTTAGTTCTGTTTTACTTCTTGCTATCATTAATTATAGTCCTTTTATAAAATTTAATAAAAAATCAATTGTTCTAGTAGATACTTACAAGCTTCTTGGAATTCATATCAATAGGTTTTTAAATTGGAAAGCTCATATTGACTGTGTGTGCAAAAAATGTATAGGTACCTGCTTTACTCTGAAAAGATGGGATCATTTCAGAGCAACTATTTTCTGCTGTACAATTAGCATTGGAACGAAATAAAAAATTATACTTCATTATTAATTGAAGTTTTTATATGCCTTAGAACTGTCTTTATAGTCTTAGGTTTCACATTTTTTCAATACAACATATTATAAACAAACATATGGCTATGCAATGGGGTCACCAATATCCAATACAATTGCTAAATTCGTACTAGAAAATTTAGAAAAAACAATCCCCATAACTACTCTACATATAGGCCATTTGGCCCATGTGTGATATCTGGACAAGGACATAAATATCTTTTTGTAATGGTAGATGTAGATGGATTTACCATAATGTACTCCGCCGCTTACACTTATCATATTATGTATAATGCGTCTTTCTTCTTCCGAATGTTGCCTCACTTTGTTCTACTCAGGTAACGCATTTCTCACCCGCGTTCCTATCCTTGACGATATGTACCACCTACATTATTAAAAACGATTATCACATTATAAAAACAATTTAATTTTTATATGACCAATTTCTACGTGATTCAACTGGTAGGCATTAAGACGTTATAATCAAAGAATTTTCTTTTTTTTAAGAAACAAAAAGCAATTGAATTAATTTATTATGCAACGCAATGTTATTCATGGAGTATTTTGTTGTCGTGGCAAATCAAGAATAATTATCTCGAGAAGGACAACAAGGCCTTCTTGATGAATATAATAGCTTCCAAAGGAACCGATTACTGTTACGCTTTAGATCGCGACACAACAGATTCTCTTGCAAAGCCGTAGTTCGTAGAGCTGAACCGTCATAATTTAATATCGTCCACCTTGCTTTGGAACAATATAATTATAATAATTAATTGACGATATGTACCACCTACATTATAAAAACAATTATCACATTATAAAAACAGTTTAATTTTTATATGACCAATTTCTACGTGATTCAACTGGTAGGCATTAAGAGGTTATAATCAAACAAGGCTACTAATTTGAATGGTTCGCGTATTCGGCATAATAATCATCCCAAATTCGACTAGAAAATAAAACGGAAGCGGTGTAATTGTGCTCGAATGGTAAAATTGTCTGGTATCACGTAAGGATATGTCGTGCTCCTCTTTCCGGGGAAACAATTTCCCGCGCATCATATAGAGCAAAGCCAGGCCCCAACAGAAGCTCGGTGTCGCATCTACGTCGCAGAGGACACGCACGGAAACTAATTGCATGTAATTGACAAGGCAGACGGAATCGTTTCCTTTTTTTTATATGCTGTCCAATTATCGATAGCAGAGCCGACAATCGCAGCGACCATTAAAAAAATCAGTTTTGGTTCCGTATGTTGAGTGAACACTATATTATATTTTAATGGGCTAATTTATTTACAAACATACGGAGGATTGTCCCAGAGTCAATCATCTTAATGGGCAGTGCGTTCTACTGCACTCAAGTTTTTATTAATATTACCGCTAATATTACCGACACAAAACTAAGAACAATAAAATCTTTTTTTTAAGAAACAAAAAGCAATTGAATTAATTTATTATGCAACGCAATGTTATTCATGGAGTATTTTGTTTCCGTGGCAAATCAAGAATAATTATCTCGAGAAGGACAACAAGGACTTCTTGATTAATATAATACCTTCCAAAGGAACCACCGATTACTTTTACGCTTTAAATCTCGACACAATTGTGTTAACGGATTCTCTTGCAAAGCCGTCGTTCGTAGAGCTGAACCATTATAATTTAATTTCGTCCACTTTGGAACAATATAATTATAAATCAAAATTGATCGCTCAGTGATTATGGGAGCTATTTTAATGTCTAAGGGGCTCCACAAGCAGTGATTGTTTATTGTTAATTGTTTGTTGCTAATTTAAGCGATGAGCTTAATCGCTTAAATTTAGTTATGCAATAAAAATTTTCTAACTTTATAATTTCGTATATTTTTCGTAAATGTAACTTCGAGGACTCCGTCATTTTTCTAAAATTCTACGAAAAGAACGTATGTGGCTGAGTAAGTGATTTTGCAAAAAATGCTTCACCTATTTCAGAACCCAAGAGCCGTCAGTGGAACACGTATTGTTTGTTGTAGAGTCGAATTTTGATATTTAGACTAGTCAATTTATATATAAAAAACGTCCTTGCAAAAGATCATGTATATTCTTGCTCAATCTCTCCTAAAATATGCGTCCTACGGAAAAAGTTCTTCAAAAGAGCAAATTAAATTTACAACAATTTAAGCTTAAACCGAGCTTCGTATGTCCAGAACTTTCTGAGATACAGCTCCTCAAAAATTGATATTTTTTTCATCAAAAAGTGAAACCGCAAGAGGTCGTTCTTTTTCTACATGCTTTCAGCTGGTGCGACACTACCTCTGCTCCTTCCTGGCAGGGAAAAGAAAAGCTCGCCTTCCATAAAAGTCCCCACCTAATCGAACTGGCTACAATTTTCCTGCAGTCAGGTTCCAGTAATGAGGCCATAGCCAAAGCTTGGGACTGCTTCGGGGCTCTTTAGGTGGTGATATAGAGGACAGTTTGGATAGCATCTGCTACCAGCTTTTAATAAAGTCGGCGGCAACCAACACAAAGATAAATAAATCTTTGAGATGCAACGAGCCACCATTCTTATAGAACTTACCATCAAGTTGAGAAGTGGTTGGGGGCTAATAAAAACCTTACAGATTGGGGGGTGGAAGATAGACGATCAGGGTCTCATTTTATTCACTACCACCATGGATCCCGCTACTCAGACCCTACTGCGCTTGATGTCTTGCAAAATTCAGCTGCTGCAAAGTCCGATTAAAATACCAAGCGCTATGTCAATTTTGAAGTGGTAAATAATGCCAGAATGTTCTATCTATTTATCTTGAGAATACCGTACCGATGATCACGAAGACGAACGCGTCCCTATATCTGCCGAACGGTTTGCTGAGTTTTGTCTACCTACGCAGAGAATCACTGAGGATTTTGCAAAGCTAGGATCGTCGAAACAAACGAAATTAAAATGTAGCTGGTTTAGTTTTTGTACCATGTGATATATATGCGATAATAAGATATTACTGTACATGTAAGATTATTACACTTTAATTATATCGCAATTACATCTTTTTCTAATAAAAAAAAATTCGTACCGAACCAAAATTTCGAAATTTTGGTTTGAAGCCATTTTTGAGTCAACAAATAGCCCTACGGGCCTCTGATCTCTGATTAAAGCTAAATAAATTTACTTCAAATACACTATCTATGAAATTCACCAGTTTCCTCGTGAGATGAATGGTTTTTCTGATATTTGGTAATTATTATCAAAACAAAACTTTTTTACTTTTTTGAAAAAAATTAAAATATGGAGCTGTATCCCGGAAAGTTCTGAACGTACGGAGCTCAGTTTGGCCTTAAATTGTGGAAAATTGAATCTGCTTTAAATAAAGATAGAAGAACTTTTTCTGTAGGGCGCATACTTTAGGAGATATTGAGAAGAAACTGAAACAAGTGCACAATTTTCGTTGTTTTTTGGGTATTGCGCAACTCGCACAGGTCTTTCGAAGCTGCAAACTTCTTACTATTAGCATATGTCCTAATAATATATAAAAAAATTAGAACTACTTGACCTTTTGTAAGGTCGGATGTATAAATTAACTGGTCCTGGAAATGTCTCAAATGTCTAAAGTAATTTAAATCTTAAGTACTATATTTCGTAACATAATGTACCTATCTTGCAATGGCATAATGTGCTTATTACTTGACGGTATAACTAACTACGAATAAAAAATGTGGATCCTATACTCATGCGTTCATATAACAAGTGTTAGGATAACATATTCTAAAATCGGATACTAAGACGTATCTATTCTGCATCTAAAAATTGTATCAGAATTCCCTATTCCAGCATAGTCGTTGAAATTAAATCTGTTATCTGTTATAAAAGTGATCTTCGGCTGTTTAATGGATTATTGTATCTACGTTGTAGAAATATATAAAATAATACCTACTTGTTTTCAGTTTCAATGACTAGTAAAGTAGTACTAGTAAGTAAAGTGTTAATGACTAGATATATACGGCGTACAATATGTATGTATAGTTCAGCGACCGGCAACCCTGACCTACACAATGTTTTTCATTGGCGTAGACATTTTTTTTTCTTAGGGGGGTGAAAGTAGAAGGTGATCTAGGATGGTAAGTACCTACATAAAAATAAAGTCAATGAACAATAGGTACCTACTTACAAGGGGTTAAACTACTTACAGGGGGTTAAAGTAGTAGGTTTTTATATGTAGATTTTCAACACTACAGCTGATATTGAATGCAAGTTTCCACACCACTCATGAAGTATTGCTTTCAGCGCGTTACCATTTTTCAGTGGGTGGTTCGCCAGTAGCCATATTTCCCACAAGAAATAAAAATAATATGTACAAAACAGTTAAGTAGCCTTGAAAAATAAACTTTAAAACGGAAAAATGAAATAAATATATACCTACTCCAAAATAGAGCAAAAAATTTTTAACAAAAAATGAAACAATATAATAAATATATATTTCAAAACATTCTCAACAAAAAATAAAAACAATAAAATAAATATACCCATATTCCAAAATAAAGCAAAAAATTCTCAACAAAAAATAAAAACAATAAGAGAAATAAAATAAATCACCTGTATCCAAAAACGCCGGCCGGCAAAACCTGTACGCCGGCAAACCATTTCTCATATACTTCGGAATTCATTTCCTCGTGGTAGTCTCCGGTCTTCTTAGATTGAAATATAGGTTCTCCATTACGCAAAAATCCACTATCACTTCCAATATGCGTTATGATTAAACGGCGACCTTTTCCAGACGGCATTTTTAAACCAGTTGTCCAGCCTTCAATCGCAGCTTGCCGTGCATTTTTCACTTTTCCATCCTGCCAGACTCTCTTCATAGTATGTCCTTCGTTGACCCACGTTTCGTCAGTGTAAAAAAATTTCCGCCCCTCGTTTCGAAACTTTTTTATTTTTCGAAGATAATCCATCCGCCAAGCAACTATTTCATATCTTTCTATGAGAATACTTTTTCTGCCTACTTTTCCATACTTCAAATTCATGTCTTTCAAAATTTTTGCCAGACTACTCCTGCACATTTTAGGTATAATATCATTTTCACTTATACCTTGCAGCACCTTATCTAAAGTGGGCAATTCGTTATTTCTAAAGAAACCGTGGACCGTTCTACGTATCGCATTTTTTGCATCATCGTCCACTACAATCTTATTTCGACCGCTTTTTGGTTTCGGTGGCTGTACACTTCCATGTACCTTTTCTTCTCTTAAAAGTGTGTATATGCTTGCCTTTGATGCTTCTGTATAATCCGAACACATATCCACCAATTCATCTTTGTCGCGATGAGGGTGATCTCTCTGTATGCAGTAAAATACTCGTAAAATTATTCTTTTCTCACCTACCGATCGGTACTGCCTACGTTTTGGAATATTTTCCATCCTTCGCCGATATTATATTGTATCACAAATCACATTAAAACAGCACTATATATATATATATATATATATATATATATATATATATATATATATATATATATATATATATATATATATATATATACACGCGAATATCTTAACCAACGCACTACACTATCGCGAATGACCGTTACAATTTACGTGCGTATAACCCATGGATCCTATGTAAGAGAGGGGACATTTGCTACTCCGTTCAATAAACACAGACGGCGCGTCATTTCGATGTATACCTACAAAGGTAGTTATATAAATAATATATTAGCAATACCCGCAAACCCGCCACTGTAAGAGATCCGAACGTTCCGAGAGTCCATAGGGACTGTCAAACTAACACAGACGGCGCGTCATTCCAATAAGTTAAAAAGAGATATACCGCTTGAATATTCGTTATTGGAGAGGTCGTGGATCGGCGTTGCCGCTTTTAACTATAAAAATAAATGTTTACGTGATTGTCATATTTAAAGTAGACGTACGTAAGTAGTAGAAGAATTACATGTGGCAACTGCGCGGTATCTTATATGGGGTCAGTTAACTATAAGTACATATTGAATGAAGTATAGCTTACAGAAGCTTGAAAGGATTTGGAAATTATTTCACCATTTACCATGTCACGAACCGCTAAAATACCAAAATATACCAAAAAATAGTAGACACAACAGCCCAAAGAATACGTGGAAAGCCTATAACTTGCTAAACCCATAATGGTTTACTTCGACTTTTAAAATACAGGAACCGATTTCATTAAAGAGACCGACAACAAAGTAGTAAACGTTTTGTTTCGCGTTTTTTACAATGACCGATGAATGAAAGTAGTGTTATGAATAGAGGGGTGTTACATTTAAATTAGTTTTTATGCAAATGAGGCGATACCTATACGTTCTTTTCTTCTGAAACACTATACCGCTGACTATTTGACACATTGCCGAAGTTAGGCCCGCTGGCGCCAACTTTGCCAGGTTCAACGCCTACAACATTTGTTAAATCACACTTCGAAACATGCATTCATGCTTATACTTGTGTGTATTATAAATAATATGTCATGTCATTTAAAGATAAATGATTTGTTCACATTATCTTTTAGTAAAACCCTGCATTTTAATATATTTATTTATTTATCTGTAAGTAAAGGAATCAACTTTTTGATTGGTTTAGGATTACCTTTAATATAGTTGTAATGGAGTACCCTCAGCAGTACCTAAAATTAGGATATGAACCTGATTTCATTGAATACGACTTGGAACTTGTAGAAATAATTTCAACAACAATATGGCCAGATAAATGAATGATTCAGAACCATCACCCCCCAGAAAACATAAATTTAAATGAACTAAATTACTTAATAGAAACGGATAATATTGAAATTCCTGTAGTTATCGTTCTTTTCTTTTATTTTGGCTGCAACTCGCCTCATTTTCACTTTCGTTCATCGTGAACAATTTAAGAGACACTTTTTTCAGAAATAACCGAAAATCTTGCAAAAACTTCAAATTGACAAACGACAAATAATATACCTAATAAAGAAGTGAGGTTAATATCAACCATAGATATCGCAAGATTAAGATAGATCAGAGATATGGACGTATATCTGAGATAGATAATATTATGTTCAAATTTCACCGGTGTGCCCAACATAAAATTAAAAAAAGATAATATTACTAGATTTTTATAGCATTACCAAGAGTAACAGATACTTAGCTAAGGAAACCTAAAGAAGTGATGGTGCAACCAAATAATAAATTAAGGACAACTTAACTTTATGAATTCCTTTCCTTAAACAGAAGTTGGTGAAATTGGGCATTAGTATTGAAAACGGTAAGGGTAATTTAGCGTTCGAGGACAATTTTCACTTCGCTCAGCCTCCAATTTTGTCTGAGAACAATTTTGTCTGACCCTTAAGGTTGGGATTTTGTAGAGTGAGAGGCAAATATTTTGAAATAGTTAAAAAGCTACATAGGATCTGATATCCAAATTAATTTATAGTGATGATTATAATTATGTTTTGTTCTAAAATTTTCTTATAAGCCTGTGCTCTGGTTTTGCAATTATAATAATGTGATTTTAACAATTAAAATGCATATTTTCATTACAAAACCACTTTTCCTTTTAGCGCAGGCAGGATTTTAAGAAAATATTGGGCAAAAACATATTATAATCATCACTATAATAATAGCTTATTACCCTCACTTGAGTACAATTCTAACGCGTTAAAAGTGGGCAATAAATGTTTGTCTATGCTAGCTCCGCTTAATAAAAAAAGAAATTAATTAGCAGGTTCGTACGAAGTATATGTAGCTACTAATCCCGTGGACGCCACTGACCATTGCGCAACCACTGACCGTTGCGTTTTCGTACATAGAAGGAACAAGAAATATGAGATTAAGTGAACATAGCTACTTATATATGTCACTTAAGATGTTCAACGGCTTCTGGAAGTGTTGCCTATGCGAAATGCTTCTCAATCGTTTCTAGGGATTATGTAAGGCAAGTTCTAGAGAACACAAAAAAAGTGAAAATAGAACGTGCACGAATTATCAAAAAAAATAGCTTAGGTACCTTAATTTTAGAAAGTTATCTGATTCAGCACATGCTGTATGTGCCGATTTATCAAAGTCAGAAACACATAGAGAGTGACTTTCTTCAAAAATCCTAATTATAGGGAACGTAACACAGTACAGTATTTAGTAAGGAAACAAACCACTTAAACTAAAATCCATATGGACACGCCATGCCTACGCGAAGCCAAGATGAAAAAGGAAAATGGCCAAGTCTCAGAAGACGAACCAATCTAGCCCCAAAACGACATTTGTCACAAAACTACTACACTCGCCTAGCGCGCAGAACAATAGAAACGAAAGATCAAAGTACAAAGCGTAAATAATATGCGCTAAGAAACCATTAACGTTCTGTGGCAATATCGATAGATGCAATCGACTAATGCCGCAAAGAAACAAAGAAGCAAACTTGTAATATTCAGACTTGAGTCCTCATCATGAATGTTAAAGGGACCGCGTAGTCGTTTTTCATAATATACTATTATAAAAGTAATAATGTTAAGTAATAGTATTATATAGTAAATACCTACAATATACTCTAAAATATTTAACTTATGTCAACTAATGAGAAGTGAATGTAAGAAGCTAGTGCCTGAAACTAAATAGATTATCAATTATTATGTAGCTTTTTAGTTAGCAAAATAAATGCATCTATTTGCCTCTCATTCTACAAAATCGCAACCTTAATGTTAGTGATGCTTATACTATTTTTTGTAAGATCGCAATAAATGAAAACGAAGTTATACGTAAAATATAGGTAAAGCCATACGTAATTTTTTTTATGTAACGTCAAAAATGACGTTTAAGATAAATATAACTGAAACAGAAATCGTAAAAACATTTATATGGCTCTAATTTCTGTAAGTAATTGTACAAACTGCATATTTAACTTTAACATCAATGAAGAGATTTAAAAATACATATTTCTTTCAATTGTTATGAACTTGTTTTAATATAAGCGTAAATGTGTTAACACAAAGTGTCCAGTCCAATGAGTTCCAATGAATCAGTTTAAAATTTAATTGAATTATGTTAACTCAAGAGTCCAATGAATTAATATAATTCAATTAAATTTTAAACTGAATTCTAGAAAACCCATTCTAAATCAATGCGATGTTAAAAATGTCAATTTTGACAAATATTTTCTTACCGTTTTGTTAGCCTTTGCCGCCAGTAAGTGTATCCCACTGCCGTAAAAACTGTAAGTGAATAAGTGAATGACATGATAAAACGGAATCAAAAAAGCTTGATCGTACAATAAAAACATAAAATAATATTTGAAATAATATTATCATGTTTTGCTATTATTGAAATATGTAAAAATGACATTCCAAGTTCAAATTCCAATTCAAAAGTTAAAAAGTTAACTTACTAACGTAAAGTTAAAGAAAACGTTAACGTAAAACTTAACGTTAAAGTAAAGTTAAAAACTTGATTGAAAACCTGAAAAGATTAAGTTCATGATAAAAAAAACATGGAGAAAATAATAAGCACCACAATAAGTAAAATCCATTAAATCTCGTTTGTTATTAAAATTGTATGAAGTAGGCCACTAATAATAATTTCTATAACAAAATCGGATATTATAGAACGAACGAAATTTAAATTTGAACAAAATGCAAAATCTCAGCACGAATTGCTAACTGTTATTATACAAATATCTCTTTTTATACTAATAATAATTTTTTTCTTACAATTAGATGCTGTAGAAGATTCTAATATAATATAATTACTTTCAAGGTACGAAACAATATCCATTTAATAAGAATGTTATATTTTACACGATATTCAGGGCTGGTTAATAAAGCAGATTTAATTTATGTTAGAGGCGTGCCTGGCGCTCATAAAATAATATTTCGGTTTTAGTCTGGTCCGAGCGTATATGAGCTACAAACTTTATTCCTTTTCAGTTACAGAAAAGTGATCCTTACGGAGGACCGAGTTAAATCCCATGGCATGCACTGCTTATACTATGCACAGGCGCCCGCTCAAGATTGCTTTTTAAATAGTAATCTATGCTATTAATAAATAACAATCTAAACAAATATTATGAACGAATTATAATTTTAATGCATACGTAATGATTTCCATATAATCATAAATTGTCTTTGTTTGTTAAAGGAAATTGAACTCGCACATGAAATATCTCTCGTGTTGAAGTTAGGAATATATTAATACGGATAGAATTATTACCTGCTGATCAAATTGTAAAAAGTAAATTATATATCCTATTTGAATTTTTCTCTTCGTACGTAACTTATCTTTAGACGTTCTCCTATTCTCAGCACATAAGTTAAGAAGACAAAATCCTGAATGCTACATAAAGCGGTAAACATTTTAGGTAAGATCAAGGTAACATTATTAAATTTGACATAGTTGGTAACATTAAAAATTTAATTAAATATATATTTATTATTTATTAATTAAATTTAATTAAAAAAATTATTAACTTTTTGGGACGAAAAATACTTGTCTGTATGCACAGATCGAGAAGGTAAGGTATTTTGTTATATATATATATATATATATATATATATATATATATATATATATATATATATATATATATATATATATATATATATATATATATTTTAGTGTTTTTCATACAATGTCTCTCATTATTTTAGGCAAAAGCACTTTAGGCATGCAGTCTATGGTCTATATATTCCCTGCTAAAAAGTATAGGTTGATGTTCTCTATATAGATAAGAAACTTCAGCTAATCTGTATCTATATCTGTAATTTGACATTGCCAGATAATTCCTCGCTGTCTCTTCTATCCAGATTTTAGGCCAGCTGACAGCTACTTGTTTCATCCCATAACATCTTTATACCTTATACGTTATACATCTGACCAGCTCTCACAAGTGCCTGGTGACATTCCCATGTTGACCCTTTAGTTATTTTATAATTTTTCAGGGTCAGTAGGGATTGTCTACTATCTATGCAGATTCTGAAGGTTTTTCCCGTTATTTCTCTGCGAGCAATCTCTTCTCCGGCTATGGCTATACCTGCGAGTTCTGTTTGTACTCCACTGGCATTTTTATCCACTTGCATCGGTTCAACAGCGGTCTTATCTTCACCAGTAATTTGTATGGTGTAAGGTTTATCAAATACAAGCCGCGGCAGAATACCATCTGCACATGCCTGTAAAAGGGATATCGTTTTGACAGCCTCAGTCCACAGGCGGCGGCGGCGGCTAGTTTGGCCACAGCTCGCGTGTGGTAGTATTCCAACGGATTTGAGGCGAGTCATGGTAGTCAAAGCCACTTCTTCTAGATGTAGATCTAGCGGTGGAAGACACAGCATTACCTCCATTGCTCTCGTTGATGTTGTTCGCATAGCTCCGGTTATGCTCAGACAGGCAACTCTTTATACCTGGCATAGCTTGAGTTTTGCTGTTATTTGTTGACTCTTGGGCCTACCAAACAGCTCCATAGGCCATCATTGGTCTTATGAGAGCTGTGTATATCCACATGACCACCCATCCAGTTTAGTTTAGCATCGAAGGTTACACCCAAGTATTTAACCTGTGGAGCAAAATTTAATGCTGTGTTTAGGAGAACGGGTGCTCTCATTGGATCCAGTTTTCTTTTCCTTGTGGAGAGTACCATTTCTGTCTTCATGCTTCTCACACCAATTTTCGATTATTTACAAGGTCATCAGCATTCTCTGGCAGAGGGCTCCTTCGAATTTTCCATTAAGCAGTATCGTTAGATCATCTGCGTATACAATTGTGTAGAATCCTTCCATGTTGAGGTGGTTTAGGAGGCTGTCAAGAACAGTGGTGATAAAACACCTCCCTGCGGAGACCCTCTCGCAACCAGTCCTCTTATGACAGTGTCTCATCCACTGATTTGTACTGCTCTTTGAGATATCATGTTAGATATCCAGCTGCCCACAGTATGACACAGTACACCTAGGCTGCGAAGTTCCTTTTCGCGTATACCAAGATAAAAATTATCCCAGAAGAAATAATTTCGAGGTCGCTGAAAAAATATCGCGGCGGTGGTATACGCACTATTTTTTGTGCAACCGTATGTATGGCTGTAAATCTTTTGTAACTGATAAAACTATAGTTAGAATTTAGATTTAAATAATACGACGGTTTATAATATACTTATGGTGGCGTCAGGTCCCAGCGTTTTTATGGCAATGATATAAAACGCTGGCGGTTCGCTCATTGACGAATCGTGAAATGTCAGTAAGGGTAACGGACGCGAAATTAAATTTCGCAGCCACTACGGAAGACGTGAAATGTCCGGTTGCACAAAAACGGTTAATTTGTGATGTATGAAACGACAGTAGGAACACTTCTCCTGAATAACGAACATACTGTTTTTTTTCAGGTTTTATTTATCAGTGGTATTTGAGGTTTACATTTTCATAAAGTTTCAATCAGAGTTAGACAATATTCATGTAGAAGTAATTCTGCATAATTCTCAATATTCGATAATAAATTGTTCATTGTGACATTTCTTCCTGTTCCTCAAATGGACTCACAAAGTCGACGTGAAAGTGCAATATTTGAAGTATTACTAAGAAATCGTTCGCTCGTTTGACTAGACAAAATTTAATATTAGTTCGGAATTAAAAAAAAATAAGGTGGGTTCAAGGAAATATAGGATGGATAAATATATAGAAGATTATGAAAGTATTAGCAAACATCTCTCGATACAATGATGATTGGAAAAATGTGTTCTGTTCATGTGGGGTACAAATAGATCATTGAATATTTAGAAATGTCATTGTCGGTCTTATTGTCGGAGCACTTGAGCCACAGGTGGGCTTTTTCACGGCAGACTTGAGATAATCTGACCGATTGCCGATAGAGCTAAAACTGCGGGAGCCAAGTCTCAACCAAGATGATTTTGTTCGTGCTCGTGCCATCAATTACTGCGTTAGAAACCGTCTTCCATTGAGATTGCAGATAAATATTTTATTAAGGATATATCCAAAGTTTGAAACTGTTTATAATTGATATCAAAATAAACCGATGAAACGAATCCTTTCAATATACTACCGAGTGTTCTGCCTTTTATTGTAATTATCTGGGTGGGCCACGATCTCAATCAAATCAATTGCTGGTGAAAGAGTACTTATTGTATTTCTCATGCATGACTAGATCGAATTTGACATGAACTAACAATAGCTTATATTATGAAGAATACACATTTCTATATTTATATAATTTGAATAATTTTTTTTAACTTTTAGTTATATAATTTAGTCCTTTATGACTACATAAGCATAACAGTAGTTGGTGATATTACGTAATTGCGAATAAAAGATTATTGAAGCAAAGAAAAGTCATTGGGTGGTTATAGAGTTTCCGGCTCTAGCCGAAAAGAACATCCTCTTGATAGAAGGGACTACCCCAGTAATCCAGTCGTTGAAGGTAAAAGTAAGCTATTACGTCCGAATTTGTTGATCCATTGGAATTAAGCTCATATTACACTTAACTTCAAAAGTGACATATGCCAGACTTTTGCTTTTTGTTTTTCAGGGATGAAAATCACCCCTTCATGAAAAACATAGACAAATAGCGGTTTAAGCATTTTATGAATTTTATGAATTCTCGATGAACATCTTACTTAATTATATATAATAAGGCTTCTTTCATATTCTCGAACATGATTTATGATATATCTGAAATGTTCTATCCATAAAAACCACCCCTATGCCCAAATTCATTGAAAAAAATAAACGAGAATATTGAAAAAGTATTATAATACGAAAATTACATATATTTTTAAACTATATCATTCATTCATTATATCATTAGAGCTACTATCACTATATTTATTTCCAATACAATTATAAATGACAATATCGTTATATTATGATATCATTGCATTATCATATTTACAATATGTCATGTTTACAATATTTATTTTTATCAAAAAATTCATAATTTTTCTGTTATCAGAATATCAAAAAAGAAAATATTTAAATACACATAAACCGCGGTTGAAAGGGCTTTGGATGAAATAAAAAATGGCTCATCCATTCACAATGCTACTGTTAAATATGGTATTCCTTATTCCACCTTATTTTATAAATATAATATTCCTTTGCATATTCCATCGCCTTTTAAAACACTTTATTTTGGCCTGAAGAACCTAAAAATAATAGACAAAGAAAGTCCAAGGAAAAATTTCAGACTGTGGTAACCTCCATAAAATTGAAAGAATACCATGAAACAAAAATTGAGGAAAAAAAAATAAAAGTAGAGAAAGTAAATGAAAGGAAGAGAAAGAGGATAGAAAAGGCCGAGGCAACGGCGTTAAAAAGGAAAGAAATATAAACAAAATTGTTAACCAAGCCCAATCAGAAATGAGTTCTGAAAATAAAATTACTGCTGTTAAAAAGGATGATTTTGTAATTGTTAAATATGAACCTGAGTGTTATCCAGGGCAGGTATTAAATATAACGCAATAACAAATTCGGGTTAGTGGCTAGTACAGTTTGTAATATCGAAATATGAGACATAAAAACCCGAGCAAAAAACCCTCATTAAATCGATATCTTCACACCTGCTACCGCATTTTTAACAGCGTTGTCAAGTATAATCGATTTCCAGAAATTTAAGGGAAAACAAATGATTTTATATACATCGCCCATCACAATATGACATTATCATGTAGTATAACAAAATATCGATCACACTATATATTAGTACATGATAATGGTTGTCATTGAAATTGGGCAGCAGTTTCAGTCCTTAGAGAAATAAAAAAATAGGAACCAAATGCAATAAATATTTTATTTGAGGACCTTAAAAGCCAAAGGCTACAAGTGCAATTTTTAAATTTGAAGATAAGCACGCGAATAAATAGTTCAAAGCTCATTCTTTTTGGAATAAAATAAAATAGAGTTTTTATAAAGATTTTTCATTTACCTAGCTATATTTTCTTCGACGTTTGAAATGCACTCGATATAAATCAAACTCTTTTTAGAAGACAATGGATGCAAGTGCAACACCGTAATCAAATTCATTTTCTAACATATTTTTGACAAAAAATGTGAGTAACTAAATCATAACAATGAAAAGACAATATCAGTGACATAAAAATAGGATAGGTTTCAAATATCTAAAACTAAATCGTTAATTTAGAACAAGAGCCAAACTTTGAAACCGATTATCTCGAAACTAAAAAAACTGCACTTGTACCCTTTGGCTTTTAAGGTCCTCATTTGAGGTTTAATAACAACAAAATATATCATTTTATAAATTTAACAAAATCTTTCATCTCCCCCACCACAAATATGCCTCTGTTGTTCAGTTTGCTGGGTTATTTTATCAATCTCAGTACCTACTTCTTCTTTTTCATACAAAGCAGTTAAAGAAGTTAACAAATCAAAAGAAGGAAAGGGAAAGGGGTAGGTGCATGTCACTAAGATGTATCATTTTAGGGAAAATAACACTTAAAGTACACGTACATAATATTCGCTGTTTGAAAAATAATACATAAATTATATAATAAATTATAATTCAGAGTAATTACAGTTCATGATGTGGTTCTTGTAAGCGCTGTCTGGGCATTATATTTAAGTGGACTCCTTCGTAGGCTTATTCCACTATAATTCTACCGGTTTTTGGTCCACCAGAAGCCCATGAACGAGTTCCTCTGCAATTTCTGGATTGATGCATCCGTGGCAGCTGGAGCAGTTGAGCAGCGCCAACTTTCTGCGGATAAAGATATCAGGTTTTTAAAAGATGCCAGAGAAAAGATAAAGGAAAATGCGTACAGTTCTCGTCGGAAGTTTAAAAAAAGTCGTCGGAAGTTTTAAAAAAACTGCAAGGAAGCGGTTTTATTTACCCACGCGTTTCATGGATGCGATACCACTTGTACTTTCTTTGGCAAAGGAAAAGTTCCGTGCAAAAGGTTCGTTTTATTGCTGTCGCACGCGCCTACAGATCTTTGTCTGCAGACAGGAAAGAAAAACCAGGAGTAGAACAAAAAGATGATAACGCTTCTCACGAAATAACGTGCTAGCAATAAACATACCACTATATCAAAATCTCCATATTCAGCACGTAATATTTTATTTGTAAGATTGAATTTGTCGTGTCATAGAACTTTCATTTGAAGAAAATCCAATTTTTCTCCATTTCTTTAGGATTGGTAAACATTTCGCTTTATTAAAACTAGCAAACATGCATTATCATTGCCATTTCCTCTTTCTTATAATAGCAGATTGTACGACACATACTCAACTGCATGTGTTATTTATTTCATATGGTCAGTGATTATGTCGCTAATAGCCTTTGGTATAAACCCATTATCACTTGCTGCGATGAAACTGTAGGCAAGCAACAATAATTCCCACGTCTACCTGAGAGAGAATTTTCAGCTCGCGGGCTTTGATAAATTATAGTGTTACCGTCTGTCATAAGTCCAAATACCGACTGTCAACTGTTGTACTGCAGCCCCCAAATTATCTGTCGTCGTGCCCTATTGACGGAGGCTCAAAAATCGGCAGCATCATCGTCTCATCGACGGATTTTTTAAAGATGAATGATTGCATTCGCTACTGCATGTTTTTTATGGCATGATTAAGTGAATTATACGTTGGTTTAAGGATTCTAAGATAAGGAGCATTCTATACAGAATTTCATTTTTGATAGCGCGATAACAGGGCATCATTAATTATTTTAAGAAATATAAAACTGGTGTTTCGTAAAGGAACACGTATACTTTCGTATCTCTCATCCATTATGTAGTTCCCGGAAGAAGCAGATTGATCTATTGGATCATACTCGTATTTTTTTTTGTTATCGGTATATCATTATATTCTGCTGTCACCGTATTCCTTGTGTCAATGTTTCTATCAGGTTTGAAATGTATATCTTATGTGTAAGAGCAGTGAAATAGGTTACACACTAATGGGCCACAAAATGTGTCAAGAAAATAGATTAACACATAAAAACTAAAATATTTATTATAAAGCGGCCTATTATAATTTTATACTACTAAAAATTTTCCGTCAATTTCAGAGAACTAAAGTTTAAATTCATGATATCACACACCCTCATTTTTTTGTCTTCAACCTTCAACAACTTCAAAACAATATTATAAAACAAAGGAAGCAGCGCGCATACGTCAACCGTTTGAGTGGTGAGTACGACTGTGGCTGGTCGAGCTACGCCTACAATCTCGTTTAATATCGCGGGATAAGAAGCATGTCGTTTCCATAGCAACCGACTATTTGCTACGAGAACCTTGCCCACTGGCTGGGCGTTCAGCGTTCAGCCTCGGCATCCCGGCCGGCACGTTTCTCCATAGCCGATGCGGGCGGGCGCTGAACGCCAATATAAATTTTGTAAATGAGATAGTAAATATAAGTATATTAGATATTAATATAAGTAAATGTTTTATTTAATTGAATTGAATTTCAAGAAAAAAGTATGAATGTGTCCGTAGGAATAGTCCACCAAAATCTGTTCAAAAAATATAGATTATCTACTATTTAAATAAAATTATATGACGTCACAGCTCTTACAAATACAGTGGAAAACCCATATATGTTAAAAAGTGCGTTGTTAAAAACAAAGTCGACCTATCTGAGCGTTTTTGCTACAAAGTAACCGGGACTTTTTCATCGAATTAGTTCCGTACTTTTGACTTACCCTGTATATGAGCTAGAGGTTGTTGAAGTGTAACATCACCTTCAGATTGCAGAAGTTTTATTTTTAGATAAATTTCCCCCCAAGCTTATGTTTTTACTATAGCTTTGATTTGGGGTTGTTTCAATAGCTTGTCCTTTACGAGTTCCCGAGGTAAAAATAGTGTTAATTGAGTTATCCAAACATGCCGAGCACGTAGAAATTAGGCTTTATTCAAGCACTATTTTTTAACCATTTCTTAAGAAACGTTCAGCAAATCATTTCATTATATGTCATCGACTACCTTGTCTGCCTTTCTGGCGCCTGATTGATACCAGTTCCATGACGAGGCACTTCCGTGGGCAAAAGGAGCAAAGCAACATCACTCGATACTTTATGCCTCTTCACACTCGTAGTTCACTGAGTCGACCAAATATGATGTTTATACAGAATTAACGGGCTCATTAATCATTAGCTGCTTTACATTCATCGGCTAATCAATTTGGCTATGATTGCGTGGAATTCGAGCTTCGGAGATTATTTAGGTTATTGAATTGACTTCACACCATCATCGCGTTAGTGTTGTCGTGACTCGAACATCTTTGATTTTAAAGGACTTATTGTACGTACTACTCGGAAATATTGCGGCTCGTACATCGGTTCTTCTATTTCATATTGCATTATCGTGATCGGTAGTTTACGTCTCCTGTTATTTATAATTAATAATATTAGGTGTCAAAAGTTTCTGGATTTTCGATTCAGAAATTCGAATTAATCCCCGATGTAATATCAATTGAATTATTTTTTCGCAGCATCAGCAATCAATTAATTTTAATATACAGGGTGTTTACTAAATAATACTTCCAGGAATAGTTTTTTTTGCATCAAAACAAGATGATTTAAGGCAACTTACCTCATTACAATTCTGCTTTCCTTTTAGGTGTAAATGGTTATTTTTTTATTTTGTTATTTTTAAATGTAAGTATATTTCAGGTCATATATCAGGTGTTTGGTTTTATATTGTTTACGTTTTCTGTGGTTAAAGAATGAATGAGTGAAAGAAGTTCTCATGGGTGATGTAGTCGTGGGCTCAAATTACAGAATGCACAAAATGCATGCAGGGGATGTTCCACCCCCAAACCCCGCGCGGAATGGAAACTGGTCGCATCTTTAATACTAATACTTTCAAGAATTCGTACCTCGAAAATTATTTCAATGTAGTATTGAAGTAGCAAATTTTTTTGTATAAAACTTTCTCTCCTAATACCAATGGTTACTCAGATAAATTGGAAAGTGTTTGGGATGGCGTCCATTTTGGTTTTCGTGCGCAACACTCAAACGCATAATTTTCGAGAATGCCAACATCGAAATTATGGTTCACCGAGGTCAAACAAAGATATTGAGACTACTATCGCACTTGAATCACCAAAGATCCCACGGATGTACATTTGATAGTGATCTACACTGACGAATATAAAAAGTTGCCCTCTCGAAATTTTAATCAAGTTTAATGTGTTATAATTTCTAAACTACTTGAGGGATTGCTACAAACTTTTTTCATTTTGAAGAATGATACTTTGAGATCCTTATACGGACCCTAACATTTTTATTGGTTAAAAAATGATAATTGATATAGGGAAAGATAAAAGTGACCGTTATATTCGGAAACCTCAAAACACCCTGTATATTCATTCGACTCTTGGTATAAGGTCAAAGTTTTCAGCGTAATTCAGATACAATTTTGTTTTTGATTCACTTCTTTATCTTACTTTTTTTGGAATCATAAAACCGAAGTAATTACATAAAACAAAGGTCGAACTTTTTGAACAGAGACTGACTCGTGCGCTGATTAAAGAGACTAATTGTTCTTGGCATGCATGACAAATTTGAAATAGTGATCTGTGGAATGTTATTACACTCCTCCAAGCATAAGTATTGGGCACCCTATTACGAGACTTCTTCAAATGAGATTTCTTCGACAAATTCTTCGCCCCAATGTATCCAAAATTTTCTATTGAATTCATATAGGGGCCTTTTGCTCGCTAAATCATCCGTTCTATGCCAACTTCATCAAGGTATTCACTATCAGTGAATACCAAGAGTATTCAAGGTATCAGTGTTTTCAGAACAAAATTTCTGTGAGCCAAAACTACTTTCTTCCACAAAATAGAAAAACCCTTCCTTCGAGAAACAAGAACCTGACTGATTATTTATCTCTCCTTCTTTCTCTTGCTTAGGGGTTAGTTTAGTTATTAGTTGCATGAAAATAATTTTAGATTTAAATACCACTGAACAGATTGCAATTGCACAATTGTTTTACAATTGGTAGAACTGTATTGGTTACTGTAGACCTTTTTTGGGAATTACATTTTAAATCGGTAAAAATATATACATATTTTAAATAAAACAAGATGAATCATGAATGATTCACAAGACGACATCGCAATATATCGTCGCGCGTTGTAATAGTATATAAAAAAATGCGCTTCGTGTCTTATTCATTCATTAAAATTCATCGTGCCTACTAGTGTTATGAGACCATATTTCTTGGTTAACTCATATTACCATAAAACATCAATCCAATCATTGAATGACAACCGACAACCAACCATAGAATATCAGCAACCCGATCACCTCAGAAAACAAAGTAGAAACGGCTAGAAAAGGCTAGGCCACAAACTGTAGACGGCAAACTGTAGAAAAGGCTAGGCCACAACTTATGAACCACAAACCGATATAATTCAATAATCAGTTCTGCCACATTCACTTCATTCTAGGGCTGGCTGAGACGCTTTGCTGTAGCGGCCCAGAAATGGGAGCCAAGGGCCCATGGACCCAAACAAGAGTGATAGTCCTAAATCTTGTCCGGAATGGACCATTTCTGGCAACGCTGCTTACGATATGAGCAGTGTGAGGTTGAGCATTGTCATGTATCAATATAATAATAATAATAATAATAATCATTTTTATTATAACCCAAATTACATAAGTGAATTATTTTATTACAATTTTATACAATTGGGGTATAAAGGGCAGAGTTCAGAGAATCTTAAAGGTTCTCTGTTCTTCCACTCAACCCAGAAAAAGAGAATGTATTCATGCAACCTAGACATAATTAATTTAGTTATAGGTTAATATATAAGGAATTAGTTAATTTAATCATTTTAGACGCAGCAAAAACCTATATGATAAAACTTTAACTAAAATTATATATTACGTATTATGTTTTGTAAAAAGCATTTTTTTAAGGCGTATCTTAAAACTTGTGTATGGCAGTATGTTGAGATCATCAGAAATGGAGTTGTAAAGAGAAGCTATGCGATATGAGAATCCAGAACGAAATTCGCTAGTCTTGTGCTTTGGGATGGTAAGCGACGTAAGCGTTGATTTGTGCCTTATATTAATGTTATGCACATCTGTTCTGTAGGTAATTTTATTGTACAAGTAAGGGGGTTACTTAGTTAATAGCATTTTGTGAAAAAAGCATATAAAATCATTTCCTATAAAGGGTGCAAATGGAATTACATAGTCTTATAATATGTTCTCGATATACATGTTGGCCGTGAGGGAGTTCCTTAGGAGCACGTAAAGTTCTGTGCTTCTAATGAAATATGAATTTCGTTAATATGCATTTACCTAACTTTGCTTAAACATGAATATTTTCCCAACAAAACAAGATAACATTAAAAAAAACTGAATTTAATTAGGATTCTGCTCTAAGCGCCGAGAGCGGAATATTTTGAGCTTATCTCAGATAGCGAAAAAATCTCTATGGTGTTTTAAAATTCCTGAATAAAACGGCCACTTTTATTTTCCCTGTATCAATTATTTAATCAATAAAAATGTTAGGGCTTGTGTGAGAATCTTAAAGTATCATTCTTCAAAATAAAAAAAGTTTGTGGCCAATCAGCCAATTAGTTTATAATGCTTCAATAAGCTATCAATTTTGCCCTTTTACGTTTATTATATATTATGTATTATGTACCACTGCTAAGCTAAAATGTCATTTGGTAATCATATGCGAAAATAAAGGTAGATAGTTACATCAAGCACGTATCAAATGAGCTGCAATGTCGCCGCCAGAATCTGCTGCTTCCAGGCAACAAAAAGACTCCACGATATTGAGTAATGCCTTTCCATTAAAAATCATTTAAAATTATATTATCTGCTACGTCATTATTAGCGGCTTCACATGAGATTTTTATGTAGCAGTGAGGTAATCGTGGTGAAATCAAGTTATCCTAAAAGCATTGCTGATGGCGATGGCGTAAGGAAAGTGTAGTAAAGATAAATGAGATAATTAAGCAATATTCTTTTTTTAATCTATTTGCTGTAAACACAAATAAAACGTATAAAATAATGTAACAAGGTTCATAAAATATATGTAAACTTTATCAAAACATGTACACTGGGGAACTTAAAAGCAAAAGTTATTTACCTCATTAGCAAAAAAGTAACCTCATTAGAGGAATCCGTTGAAATAATGCTCTTACGTTATTTCCCATAACAATAATTGTAGGTGTTTTATTACATTACTGTTAACATATCAAGAGCACACAAGGTCTTTTTTTAATGTCATTATTTCTTCTGTAGGATGTCATTATCCAAACTAGTCGTAAATTAGCAGCTCTAACAAATTACGATTATCTGTCTATCTGTACACAATTTCATTACGGCTTCATGTTACTTGCTGAACCCGGCGTAGCACGAGGCCATCCAATGCCTACCAAAAAGACGATAAAAAATTAAATATATATATGCAAAAATATCTTTCTTCATTTGCAAAATGCTATATATTGACTGAATTAGGGTGGCATGTGATTTCTATGAGGTTCAGTTCTGACACTCCACATTTGGTCAGTTTTGACAGTCCATAATTTTCGATTATATTGGTGGTGTTAAAGCCTGATTTTTCTGCTTTTTTCTGTCTAAGCTGTTATGTCATAATATTTGTCCTCATTTACCGATTGTTTTTAAATCAACTTCCTATGATTATCCAAAGTGGATTTGGAGTCATACATAGTTTGGTTAATATAAACTTCGCTGGGAAAGTCGAAGAAGAAGTCGGTAAAAAACAAAAATCGCCAATTTTCATCAGAGAGCACACATATGTGTACCATTATATAGTCCTCACAACGCAAGATTTATCAGCCACTTAACAAAAGCATCTATCTACGAGTTTTGTATATATGTTATTAGGGCCCCTGAGAGTAGTTTATAACAAAGCTTGTAACCCTAAAAACCTTGTGCTGCTCGAAAAACTGCGAAATTCTAGCACCTATTTTAGTTTATTCGAAAAAGAAAAAACTACCTTAAGGAAGGGGTTTTCGGGTATCTTCACTTATATATATATATATATATATATATATATATATATATATATATATATATATATATATATATATATATATATATATATATATATATATATTGACAGAATGAAGCCTTACTACGAAAATTAATTTATTTTCAGGTTTCTTCTGCTGATCGGAACAGTAGCTTCACAATACACGATAATCCCAATTAATAACACCGTAGGAGTATACTATCACGAAGACACTAAGATTGACATTACTCACGACAAATGGACACTTTTGGTACATAAAAACATAACATCCATCAAATTAGCATTTGACAACAATGACAAGATCCTATCTCAAATCCTAAACATGTTTGATCCCGCTATCCATAATTTCAACGTTTTTCAAACAGAAGTAAAATCTCATATCAGCCTTTTAAACCAAATTTCAACCTCCATTAGATCCAAATTTAACGAAGTCTTTTATGACACCAAACGTTATAAACGCAGACTTAATGGTATAGGTTCTGTATTTAAATCACTTACTGGTAATCTTGACGCATCAGATGGAGAATATTACTCTAACTGTATAAATAAATTGAACAATGATGAACATCAACTAGAAAATTTAATTAAAAATCAAATTTCAGTCACAACTTCGGTCATCAAAAATTTTAACACCACTATCCAAAGGTTGCGTGTTGACGAAGAAACATTCAATAGAGACATTAAAGAAATATAAAACTCTATTATCAGTATAAATGATAAAACTGATTCTATTTACATGAAATTAAAATTTATAGGAATTTGTGAACAACTCATGGAAAGTTACTTGTACATTGAAACACTCGGAGTAGTTTCATTGAAACTACTCCGAGTAGTTTCATTCAGAGTAGTACATTGAAGATAACTTAAATGACATTTTAAACTCTGTGACATTTGCACGTTTAAAAATAATCCATACTTCTATTATTACCTCAGGAGATCTAATTACCTCATTACAGGAAATTTCTCAAAATTTACATAGGAATAATTTACCTTTACGTGTCAGATTTTCAAACATTGCTCAGTATCTAGACATAATAGAACTAGAAGCATTTCAATCCAATTCAGATTTAGTATTTGTTTTAAGAATACCCCTGGTAGAACAACAAACGTACACCCTCTATCATTTGTATCCCATTCCTATTTTGGATAATAGAACTGGTTTACATCACATTTTACCTATCACAAATAAATATATCGCGAAAGACGATGATTCTTTGATGTATGTACCCGTTCCTGATCCAAGTATTTGCAAACCACTAAATTATGGCACAAAATTATGTTCAAACTTATTTGCATACCCAATTGATAACGACGCTACCTGTGAAGCACGATTATTTAAAAATCTACAAAGGATACCAGAAAACTGTATTACTTCACTGATATTAAGTAAAGGCTATAATGTCCAAGAGCTTGAAGCTAATATGTGGTTAACCATCATCTCTGAACCTCTACACATCACGATAAGCTGTCCCAAGAAAAGTTCAGTAACAGAACTTATTTACAAAAACTCAATCCTGAAATTACAACCTGGCTGCAGTGCCTTTATTGGGATCACTAAGGTCCAAGCAAGCACCAAAGAGTATTTGGAAACAAATTACAACCCTCATCCAGTCTTAATTCCATTCGACTGTTGCAGCAAAGTGCCAGACAAACTAAAGTTGCCAGAGCTTAAACCACTAAAGCTTAACAACCTCAACGTGGAAGAATTGGAAATTGCGAAACATAAACTCGACCAATATTCCAGAGACTTAGATGACATCATTAACTGACCCTTCATCGAAAAACACTATTCGTGGTTTACCTATCTAACTATTACGTTTATTATTTGCATTATAATTTTATATGTATCCTGCAAATGCAGACGAAGAAGAAGACTATCCATTGTAGCATCTGGATCACCTCCACCTCCACCAAATCGCAGATTTAGTGTCCTCACCAGGCTACTTCCAAGGAGAAGACCACCCATACACCGCGAAGATGAAATCGACGAAGAGTGCATCGAAGTGAACAGTTGCAAAAACTAGTGCATCTCAGTATCATTTTTGAAAAGAACTTATTTTAATCATTTTATATTATATAATTTAAATATTCTTTATCTGTATTTTATCTAGTTTTATTATTTCAATATTTCGTATTATGTAACTTAAATTTAAAAGTCGATGTATAACATCAACTTTTTTTATAAGAAGGGAGTTGTTATATGAAACTCATAGCAGCTTATAATAACTTACATTTTATTATTTAGCGTTACTCAGATAAGATTTCCATATCAGTGCATATTATATGACACATCCTTTCTCATGGCATTATATTTCGCTTATCAGCACATAATGCAGAATAGCCGTTGACCAAGCTGTCGCTTGCCCACCTGCATGCTGAACTTGCATTATATAGTTTATAAAAGAACATTTCAAAGCAAATTGTATTCAGTGTAGTATCTGTATTCAAACAGTAAAGTCTAAATTTAACTCACTCATATTTATTTTTCATCAGGATAGTTGCAACTATCCATTTTCTGTAATAAAGTTTTTAAAAAGTTATTATTGCGGCAAGCAATATAACATATATATATATATATATATATATATATATATATATATATATATATATATATATATATATATATATATATATATATATATATATATATATATATATATATATATATATATATATACTATTGTAAAGCAAACTAAATTTGCTACATATGAGCCCAACACAAGCTCTCTAGGTCCATATGTTACGGAGATACAGCCAGTGAATAAAGATAATTTTTTTCCAAAAACAACATATTGGTAGGGTCATTTTCCAAGATACGTAACAGCTAAACTAATGGTCCTAGTGAAAAGTCATAATAAAGAAATTTGTAGAAAATTCAATTGCCTTTAATTTGATTCCAAAGTGGTTCCTTTAGACCTCATAGTTTCCTCAATTTGAGAGGCAAGGTAGCGATGCTAACGTATGGTCCGAAAGTTTTGGGAAAAAATTCAGAGGCTGATAACTCTTATAAAAATAGCTTTATATTTTAATCACATTCTTAAACAATCTATCTTAACTATCCTTATTATAAAACAAAATTCAAATAATCGACAAGGGACCGTTATTTTCGATTTGCCTATGTATTGTCCTGACGCGTTGCATCATCCTTTGGACGACCTCAGCGTTAATTTCTCTAATTTTTCTGGATATACGGCGTCGCAATTGTTCTTCATTTTGTGCTTCCCATCCGTTATTATAGACTTTCCGACTCAATATTGCCCAGAACTCTTCAATTGGGCGAGCCTGAGGTAGGTTAGGGGGATTGTCTACTTTCGGTACAAAGTTGATGTTGTTGGCCTCATACCAGTCCCTTGTGATTCTCGCGTAATGGCGTGAAGCAAGATCTGGCCAAAACATTATTTCATCATCCGCATGATGTCTGTTCAAAAACTGAAGCAGTTTAGAGAGACTCTAGAGACATCTCTGGATATAAAGCTCTGCATTTAAGGCTTCGCCCCGAACAACGCCAATGCAGGGCTGCGAGATGAAGCCAGCCTCAGAAATTGCACACCACAAAATTTTCTCCTCAAAACTTTTTTTTTCTTTTTAATCTAACATCATCGGGGACATTCTCGTAATCGTCCGTCTAGAAACCATCATTGCCCTTCATCTCAGAGTTGGACAACGTGAAATATTTTTCATCGTCCATCACGATCAACTTGTTGACGAAATTCACTCGCCTCAAAGCGCGGCAACATCTCGGAATTCTCTCTAATTGAGCCTCTGTGTATTTTGGAGCTTTCCTCCTTTTTTCGGAAGACAATATTCTTACTTGATAGGGTCCTACACACCGTAATCTTTCCAACATTAAACCTTCTGGCCAGTTTTCGCTGTGAGATCTGTTTAGCTGCTTCAATCATTCTTCCCTCTCTTAATTGGTTCAAAACCCGCGGCCGACCGCATTTAGGCATTTTAGCATTTAGAGGCAAGTTTACACATGGTATCCCTTTTTGAAATTCTTTAATTGTGCGATAAATTGTCGATTTGCTTATGTTATGATCTCGATAAATATCGACAATGTCTCGTTTCGACATTCGCCCAACCAGATTATAAACACCTCGACGAAGATCAATTTTATAAGACATTTTGCGAAGCGAAACAAAAATCTTTTGCTTTGTTTATTTAAATGACATAAATGGTGACATTTTAATCCTATGACCTACTTCATTATAAATGCATTTTGTCATTGAATCAAACCAGGTAATTTTTTCCCAAAATTTTCGGACCATACGTTAATATAGTGAGGACTGCCCTCTCCAAGAACTCATCGTTCGACCAAATTTTCATCATTGCGGAGGACGTCGGCCTAGTAGTCCAACGGCGTAAGTTCTGGACAGACGAACGCGTACTTCCAGAAAGATGGCAGCGGTGGGTCAGAGTGGGCCTCTAGCAACATGTCGAGAAATGCAGATACCTCGAGGGGCGGTTTTGTTCCTGCATGCCATCAGTGGGTGTGACACCACCTCTGCCCTTTTTGGATAAGGCAAGATGAAGGGGTACAACGTCCTCAAAAAAAAACCCACTGGATAGACCATGCCAGCATTTTCCTTCATCCAACCGGGAAGAAATAGGAAATACTATCGAGAAGATTTTGATGAACCTCTACGGAGGCGATGAGGGAACGCTGAACACACTGCGATACTCTTGGCGTGTCTTAGATACTTATCGGAGTTTGTAAGTACTTTTTCCCGGATCTGACGTAAGCAGTATTGCAGGTTGCGTACATCGAGCGTTTGGTCAATTCGCGAAATCGCGAGTTGTTAAGTCTTGGACATCTAGCTCATATAGCGGCGTTAATGAGTACCTCTTAGGGTGTTAGAGTATTGTAAACAAGCCATACGTCAACTTGTGTTCGTATTGACAATTTTTATCATTTTCAGAATAATTTTAAGTTCTTAAATTTTAGAAAACATCTATTTTTTGAAACTTTTTTACTAGGACCCAAATTGTATGTCAATGTGAATTTCTAGTTTTTTCGTTATTTTGACTGGATTACTATCATATAGCTACAAAGAAGAAAAGAAAAAATATTGTAAAGCATCGAAATGAGAGTTAACATGAACGTAATTAAGTACCATTAAAGAAACTGCTAACTGTTATATATTGGCCACAAATTAAAAAACTAGTGTGTACACCAAACCACTGTTGCGATTTTTTTCTAGCGACCTCGACACTATTTCGCCTCGGTCACAGAGACGCCCCCGGCAATAATTTTTCTCTCGGTACGCGAAAAAATATGTCGCAGGTTAGGTATACAAATAACTATTTATATTTATTATATCAAGATATATGACAACCATTGTAGCTTTAGCTGTCATCTAAGATTTTAATAGAAAATTAAATTAAATAGAAAAGAGCAAACACAAAACACAATGTGCCTTTTATATATGTACTTCATGATAAATCAGTGCTTATGTCCATCAAAAACTCATAACGAATCCAATTTTCACAAAAGTGTAGGGTATTAAAAACGCTCGGCGTCGAATAACCCTTGATGAGAGCACGGTAACCCTAGAGGGTCGTGCATGGTGAAACGTGAATGTGGAAGTAGGGATTTTCGGTGTGGTTCCGCTAATGAATGGGTTTACATTATACGCGTGTCAAGCACGTGCGGATAGGCCACCGGTTCTCGTATAAAACATCAGGATCAAAAATAATACGATCTACAAGTGCTTTCAATATACAGCACGTCACATTACGGACCGCTGCCCCATTACGTCCTTACTGCTGCCTTCCTTCATTTAGACCATTTCCTTTATTTCAGGAACTCGTTCGTACAATTGTTATTTTCTCTTTCCCATAGCGGCCTTCCCATTTTTTATTTTTATGTTCTGATGGGGTGCTGTCTTTATTTGAAAAATATGTAAAAGTGTGGAAATCAGTGCCGGAATAAACACTATGTAATACAAGAGATTTTTCCCATCTACCATTTCCACTATTTGTTATATAGGACAAATTTGTATATATGTATATATATATATATATATATATATATATATATATATATATATATATATATATATATATATATATATATATATATATATATATATATATATATATATATATATATATATATATATATATATATATATATATATATACATATTTTTCCTATATAGCAAATGGTGGAAATGGTAGATGGGAAAAATCTCTTGTGTACTTTAATATTAAGATATAGTAGGATAGCGCAGGCTAGGTGAAGACTTTTGAAAGTTGATAAATCATAACATTTCCATATTTCTATTTTAGTAAATTAAATTTGTTCTCAAATAACAAATAACAATCAAAGTTATGTAGATATAAATCCCATGGAGCTATTTTACAGAATATTATGCTCTAACAAATCATCAGAAGAAATCAAAGACTGCTTTAAATTCGAACTATCACCATCCAATTTGTCTCTCTTTAATGATGGTACATGATGGAACATGGTGGAACTAAGGAAGAGCAAGATGCAAGTGCTGAAGATGCCGAAGGCCGAGGGTCTGAAGAAGAGCAGGAAACTACGGCTGAAGAAGTAGGCGGTCCAAGAGCGACATAAGAGTGGGAAACTAAGTCTGAAGTAGTAGACGGCCCTGGGTTTGAAGTGTCTAAAGGCCTATCAGTCACGTAAGAACAGAGGTAATCATCGTCAGTGAAAACTGCCTCATTGAAAGGGAATATTCCTGATTTGCGGAAGCCAGACAAAACATTATTCGGAGTAAATGCTCGTGGATATGCTGTACCTAAGGCCTCTGCAACACTGTAGATGTCAAAGGTTTTTCGCTTCAACAGCTTGATTATAATATGTCTTCAAGGGACCGAAAACTGACAGGTCTAAAGGCTGTAGCCTGTGCGAGGTATGGGGAGGGAAAGTAACCATCACAATACCTGCATCAGATGCCTTGTCGAGAACCGCTGGTGAAAGGTGTGTCTCGTGGTTATCTAAAATTAGCATGATACGATCATTCTTTGAGCTCTTGACAGTATTCAAGAAATGGTCCAAAAACTTGATGAACGATTCCTCGTTGGACCAACCCGATTGGTTTGCTGTACCAATACATCCTGCTGGCCCACCTAACAGCATTCTTTCCTTAAAATGAACCCGTGGAAAAATCAACATCGGGGGTAACGAATTACCAATTGCATTTACAGCAGCAATCACTGTAACTAGGGACCCTCTTTCGGCCGTTGTAGTACTGCCTATTTGTTTTACCCCCTTCGGAGCAACTATTCTGGATTGTCCTTGAACTGTACTCAAACCTGTTTCATCCAGATTCCAAATTTTATCGGGCGAAATTGGACCATATTTTCGATACCTCTTTTATATTATTGAAAAATAGTCCAACATTAGTCCTGTTGAAACTTGTCATACGGCTTAAGCTTGTAGCCTCTGGCTTGCGCATTGACAGTTCTCCTGCGTGCCTTTTTAAAAATCCTCTCATCCACTCCTCACCAGCAATTTCTTCGTTATTCCAAGTGTGGGGTACTTTTTTATTATTATTGGCTTTCGCAAATTTAAATGCTAATGTTCTTACGCCCTTTTTGGTTAACCCGTATTGCATTTTTGCAACATTTATAATATAGGTAACAAGGCTTAACTCCTCTTCATTAGAAAATACTTGCTTAACTGCATAATTGGCTGAACACTGGTAATTAAAATTGTCTGAATTTTTAAACTTCGGTAAACGCCTAGTTAGTGTAGACCTACTAATATTAAAGACCTTTGCTGCTTTTCGGTAAGTCATTTTTTTTCTGGATCATCTGTAGACACGGCCTCCAGTGCTTGTTTCAACGATCCTTCATCTACTGGCTTTCTGTTTATCCCTTCTTTGCTCCTAGGCATGCTTGAGTCTGAATAGTCTGAATGCCTGGAACATAAATATAAAAAACGTTTGTACCTTGAGCCGGACCAAGGTAAATGATGGCGATTGGACCCAAGGTACACGATGGTCCCGTTTTTAACAAATATCGGTGCCTAGACAAAACAACATAACCTACTTCAAAACACAGTAAGCATTTTACTCACCGAAAAGTATACTATCCACGTGTTGTGTTAGAAAAAATCCTGGCATTCACTCTACGAAGACACTCGCACTCAACTGTTATTCGAAAAATTTACTACCTGAAAACCACTTTTTATCACTAAAATTGTAAATCGCAACCGGCGCGGCTCTAATTCAACAGGGAAACTAACTAGATCAGAATAGTGGGCGCAGTTCACCGAGAGCCCGATAGGTGACTGCATCAGCCAAATACGCTGCCTGGTCCAAGGTACAGCATGGTCTAGGTACAACATTCTCCCCTACCACCTTTCAGATGATTTGATCAGTACAGTACGTTAATTATGCAAAGCACGCCTATGGTAATCAGTGCACATTGATTTTTGATGGATACGAATCTTCTTATTAATGTCCAATTCCATGAGAATCGGTCTTTAATTCTAAATCTTCTTTTTTAATTCTAAAATCATTTAAAATTTATATGCCAAATATCACATTTTATAATATAAATTTGAGAAAATTATCACATCAACAATAATTGATTTTCAAGTTTCAATTAGGATATTAAAATTTTAGTAAGACAAAATTAAACGATTCGGCTTATTTTGAACCTCCTCGGAGTGAGTGATTTTCATGCTCTAATATAGTTTTATCAAAGTCAAAGTAAAATAGTAATAAGAAAGGCACCAGTGTTTCTATCTATATCCATATAAACCCAGATATTCCAAAATGATTCCCTTTTATTTCTTTGGATGGCGAATGAAATGAAAATTGTCATAATTAACAAGTATAAAGACATATTTCAATAATTTATTGCTCTGTGTTAATCGAATAATACTCGTTATTTACTCGCGTATTTAGTTTAATATACTAATGCATTTGTTTCTGGACATGTATTACCTTTTTTAGTGCTAACAATAGAAAATATTCACGTGGCGCATGAAATCCAGCAGGAGAGAACAGTGGCGGGCCCAAAATCAACAAGCGTGCAAGTGCAATGTGACACATGCCGTCATTATTCTGCCGGATAATATACTGCACTAATTGGCGAGGGTCGATACGCCCTCTCAATGCTCGTTCTCCCGTTATATCGTGGCCGTGAAAACGATCCCCTGGGATATAATTATTGAGAATCAGAAAGCATATGGTAATAAGTCATACGGATCTGGCATCACGAAATGGAGCTGGAGATTCACCCTCGCAATATCAGATTGCTAGTAACAAAATTTATTAAATTTTCTCATAAAAAATGTAGTATGCGGGTATATCAAGTTACTGAAGATGTTTACAGTCAATTTAGTAAAATTAGGTACCCACGTTACATTTTATTTGTCATAAAGAAATTAAAAATTGTTTGTTAACAAATCTCAGATACAGCCCGCCATACGAGAGTTGACAACGGTGATATTGTGAGATAAAAATGCCGATGCAGAAAGATTTATATCTTATTTTTGTACTATAATATGTCCTCTGATATAAAAAATATGTTTACATGGCAATTTCATGGAGTTATATTTAAAACAAGTGCAACTGTTAATACTAGTTTCATATTTTAAATATTTTAACTCCTTTGAGGTACTTATTTCTGACAAGACGTATTGACTTGCGTACATTGTCAATCATTGTAAATGCTCGTACTGCGGACTTTCTGGAGTATAATTTGTTATTCGCATAGATGTATTAATACAAGAGACAGAATTTTTTACGTTTTTGGCCGATCCAAGATCATTCCATCCTTGTCGTCTGTCTTTTTCTCCCGAACGGCACGTTTGCCAGGCTTACTGTGAAATTCACTTGAGGTCTTTGAATACCGTAAAAGATGTTCAAATCATTTTACAATTTCAACGAATCTGATTCATTTTAATAGTAAAATGTTATTTAAAACAGCTTCTTGGCAAAAGTAATCTATTGTATTGCCTTATTGCGTTAATAATATATGGTGAAAACCATAGACAACCGAAAATGTACTGTGCCTTGAGATATAAATCTCAACAACGGCAACGTCGTTTGATGAATTTTATTCGAGTTTTACTACAACGTTTATTTATCAATGGAAACAAATTTGTGAGGTTGCCGCAACGCTACAGCTTGTACTTGTGTTGTATTTAGTGTGTTTTGCGAATCTTTGTCTTTATTGCGATTCAGGTGAACAATGTGTGTAACTATGGTGAATTCTTGTATAGTTTGTAAAAGGGTGGATCATTTAAGTCCGGAAAATGTTACTTTTCATCGGTAAGTAATATAAGTATTTTTAAGGTTATCTACAAGCTGTAATGGCTTGACTTGGCCAGGGGCGGCGTTGAAACCAAAAATGAACTTTTTATATTGCTGTAATAATTAATCAATACTTGTAATAGTATTTAAAATTATTTTTATTCTGGTGATGCAAAATACCATTTTCATCTCCAATTAAATTCATATTATAATTAAAAAATCTGATTAATAATGTTTCCCAAAGACCCAGAAAGGAGAAACCTCTGGCTTGAGCTGGTTGAGCTTTAGTTATAGTATTTTCTTATATTCTTCTAATGAAAAATGTAGATGTTTTTCTATTTCTTAGTTTAAATACAGCACTCATATTATTAGGATTGTTGCATTTATAATAGGTCGAGTAATAGCTTTACTTTATAATAAGTTAATTTGAATGTATGATTCAATTTTTAAATATACGATGTAATTTTATTATATGACAGACGTAAGCAATATTGACACAAATGTTGTGTTCCCCCTAAACACCATGTTCACATTCCAGAAGAAGGTGATGACATGTATATGTCACATTTGCTACAATACAGAAAATGATGAGATTTCAGAGAATGAAGACAGCGACATTGAAAATGATTGAAATGTGAATATGACGATGAAAAAATTTAAAACGAGGAGGAAGAGAAAGAAAAAATAGACAGACTTTATGAGTTGTGTCAACAAACACGCAAGGAAAATTTTTACTACGTGATCAGACACCTATTACAGTGTCTTTATTTAAAGAATTTAAATTATTTACAATACGTCCAATAACTAATATTAAACCGTCCAATAACTGTACTTTTTGCATTAAAATTATAAATAAATTTCTACAAAACACATGACGAAGTTTCATTGCAGTTACTAACTATTATCTTAATGTACACGAATTAAACTATGCTCTGAATGTTTTCTATTTTTATTTCATTTATTACAACGTTCGGATACAGGGTATTCAGTATTTTTCTTATGTAACTATGCAGTTTACCCTAACTCATTCATTAAAGATAAGTAGATACGTCACTGGATGGGTTCTGATCACACGAAGCGGCGTTGCCGAAACCTGCCTCCATTTTCTCTCTCGCCTCCTTAATCTATGCTCGCACTCATTGCAGTTTTTAGAACAATAATAGATCGGCTCTTCCAGCGTTTTATGAATGAACCGTTGGGTCTCCCTGTATTAATATGTCTATGGTTATTCGTTTCAATATTAATTTTGCTGCTCTATGATCACGCTCGTTTTCATGAGCATGTAAAAAAATAAAGAAATGTTCCACAAAGGTTTACAGACCCAAGTCTGTTATTTGACCTGTTCAGAAAATTTTCATTTTTCATACTATATACGGTCCATTCTGTCCTTATGGCTAATATAAGAAGTTGGTATCTCTCATTATATATACATGATTTTAAACGAGAGAAAACAGCGCATGAAGAATATTATCTTGTTATGTAGTTCCCCTCAGATCAGGTACATGTATGTGAGCCAACCAAAATAAGCTTATGTCATTCCAGCTCTGGCGGAATGACATAAGCTCTCACACGATCTGGCTGGTGATTGTACACTATTTTACGTCAAGTCTATGGAGCACCGTACCCCGGGATTCTAAAAATCATTCCCTACTTATTTCTCTTATAGGGTAGGATAGAGATATACAGAATGTGTAAGTTAGATAGAGAAGTAAGATCGGACGTGAATTCCATAAATCCCGAACACAACAAAGTAGTTAGTTAAGGCGTCGTTCGCTGCTTGTAGTGCTTGTTGATTATACTCGTAAAACTCGTAAAAAGTTATTCGCCGTTTTTCCTTGGTAAAAAGCTCTATCAAAGTTGTAATAAAGTTAGAATAATAATTGAATGTGTAAGACTTCTCAAATGTATTTAGTTCTTGAATAGACATCGCGAGGTGGTTTGTTTTTGTTGTGTGGCGTGACTTGGTATCTGTCAAATGGCCAATGCCGGTAGTGGAAGTGTTTCTGTGTAAATTTTAAAAGTATGCTCCTTGTATTATAAACAACGTGTTAGTTAAAAATATACCTCACTACTTAAGGTAGGTGTCATTTACAATAAAATTCCATAAAGATAATGGCTATTTTCTAGAAAAAAATGCAAACAAAATAATACCCAGGTGTTTTTAAAAGCTCTCTCAAAAAAAGTTTTAAACCCATCCTCACTCGAACGACAAAATATACAGCTTGCTGTCAGGTTATTTGATAAAAAGAATATTGCGGCTCTAAATCAATGTTATGAAATTAATAATTTGGGTACTGCTGAATTTTTAACAACCATTCTACGGTGGTGGAAAATAGTAAATGTGCGTTCACCCAAATCAGGATATCACCAACGTGGTCCTTTTAGGGACCCAATAAGAGCACAATGATAAAAATATTCAATTTTATTAAAAATTTTTTTGCTCATTGGAAGAGTTACAATTTGAAGGTTTAAGAAACGGTATACTGGTAACTGGTAAATTAAGCTGAGACATTTTTTTCTTTAAAGCATACAACAAAAACATCAATTAATCTTCTTCAGTACTTATTTGAATCATATAAAATTGAATAATTTAAAGTGAAATTTCTGGTATTAAGAAAGTTCCAGACTGGCAAATCGGAGGGACGTTTTGGAAAATACGCAACTAAGCAGATCACATTTCCAGATTTCCATGACACAGTCCTTGAAACAGTAAAACATTAAAAGTTTTAAATCTTCTTAGTGTCAAGTCGGCCAAGTTTGGTACATTTTCCTTTAAAAGAGTTTTCATTTAATGACAAAAGTGAAAAAGATTGTTCTTCGTTGGACATGTTTGGAAAATACTTATTGATTTCTTTTCAGAAATAATTCATAATTTGCCTGACATTATCATCACATGGATTTTGTGCACATTCCGTTATTAATCTTATTACTGGATGTGAAAATTGTTTAATATACATTACTACAAATCAGATTTTTTCATACAATTTGACAACTCTTCTGAAAACGACTGTGAGGTTAGCGAATATCTTAAAAATTTAACAATTTCGATGATTTAAAACAATCATCGGAATTATTCTTTGAAGTTTCTATTCAAGCCTATCAAATATTTAATGAGCATATTTCAGATAAATGCGAAAGCAAGTTTTTAAAGAGAGGTAAACATGGGATCATTTTGCGGGAGTTGAAAATTTTAAAATTAGAAAGGTATGTTGAAGAAACGAATGAAAATTGTGTTTTATGTAACAAAACGCTAAAATCAATATTAACTAATACTAGTCAAATTCTTTCCAATATTCCTTAATAATTATACAAAAATAATCAACAATTAAATTGACAGTCAAAATAAGGTTTGTAAAACAGAAAATTAATGAAATTTCATAGTTAGAGCTTCGCTTTGCAATCGGTTTTAATGGAGATATCTATATGGTGATGTGGAAACCCCCTTTCAAGTTATTTTATCATAAGTAACAGTTTATTTTGAAATATATTCAGTTTTACTCATACAAACCCATCATTATTTAACACCTAATGATCTTTTAATTCAAAAGTAATTTGAACATATATTAATGTATTCGTTATTTAAAAACTAAAAGAGTAAATATGATTTTAAATGTACCCCATTCGTACGCCGAGAGCCTGAAACAATTTATTATATCACTTCTACGACGTGAGTAAATCATCACCAAAGGAAAACATCAAAGACCCCATACTAGCACCAATATCCGTAAAGTAAATGAAGGTTGGTTTTTTAATTTTCACGTGGCTTGCGGTCCATCGAATTATTCAATTCCCATCATAAATCTGTACCGGACTCACACGCGGTCTCTTGGTTTGCTCTATAAACCACGTGTTGTCATGTAATTATCATCTGGGGCTGATAAAACAGTCGGGGGGTGCCTTTGTGGGATTAGAGCCGGGTGCCCCGAAACACGGGCTCCTACCGGGTCTGTCTGGGAGGCTACGCGTCCGCCTCATTCATAATTGATAGTTATTTATTTAATATTTACATGATTTAATGCGGTTTGCACGTACTCAAATGGTTTCATAATTTGTATCCCGTTTTATTTGTTTCATTCGCGAATAGTAATATAATTCGTTTTAATTAATCTCATTATTATATTCGTGTCGTCGATTAAATGAAACGTAAGAACGCATAGATGCAGATACGGACCATTTTATGGTAGGAATAAAACTGTTACTGGACAGGAAACAGAAATAACACAGTTAATATAATAATATTGATAATAAATTATACTCATAATATTATCGATGATAAATAATTCGTAATATTGATAATAAATTATCATTTTTTAATGCATGTTTATTAAATCTTCTGAATTTGCATTGCCATTTGAAAACAATTGAAACTAAAAAAGGTATAATCCATGGTTAACCAATAATATCCGGTTTCTCACGACATTGAGAAATAATGCTTGAAAAAATAAGAAAAATAATACTGATAATTGGCAATACTATAAAGATTTAAAAAATATGCAAATGTAGCGATAAAAAACGAAAAGGAAGTTTACCCTCAGCACGCGTTCAAAAATAGCTCTATAAAAGACACTTGGAAGGAACCCAAAAAATCAAGTATTATTAGTAATAAAAACAAAAGTGCTATTCCAGTACATTTGCAAAATGCTCATGATATTAATGATTTTTTCAAAAACCCTGCCTAAATCTAATAATCTAAATAAAAATAAACTGATATAATTATATAGCTCTAATAAAAAAAGTAATCTACAAAACGATTTAAATTTTAAACTAATCGATGATATAACTTATAATATAACTTATAATGCTGTCGGAAGTGATTCTTTATGAATATATTTTATGAAATTATGCTGCCCTTATATATTACCGTTAATTAGTCATTTAATTATTTTTATCAATTGTATCAAAAATTGAGTATTTCCTTCTGCTTGGAAGGAACATATTGTATATCCTGTCAGTGCCGGCGCGTCCCAAATTAAACAGGTATTACCAAAACTGACAAAGACACATAATGAAGTGCCAAAATTGTTTAAATTTTCAAGGTCACGCCTTTTCCTGGCACTTCAGAATTTCAATAAAATATCCATTTGAACAAAAATACAGACTTCCACGAGAATAATTATTCGAGCTTATGATTCCCATGGCCACCGGTTTTAAGGGTGCATTATTGTTTTGATTTTCAATACACACATTTATTTTTACAGATAATTTTCAAAAAATGGCCATAATGTATTAGTACAAAATAATTAATCAATATAAAGATTATAGAAGATTACTTACACACAGTAGTTGTATATTACTTCTAACCTCCTGAGATATTATAATCCTATAGAGAACTCCTAAAACTACTTAATGTCTTTATGTCTATTTAAAAAGAAAGTTAAAAAATTAATTTAATTTACACACGCGATGAAAGTTTATTAGTCTCAAATAAACAACAGCCTCAACATAAACAATTCCAGTGAAAAGTTACTAAAAGTTTTTAAATCGCCGATCTTATTCATGATTAATTTATTAAATACCTACTAAAAACTAAACACGAATATAAGTTTACTATTTATCACACACAGACACACTAATCGAATATCCAATAAAAGTTAACTACAACAAAACAAATCTGTTCATTAAAAAATATTAAAATTGTCCTAGAAAACACACTACACGTGATGGCTGACATAACAGTGAAGCGCGACGCAACAAAAACCGACGTCAACCGATGAACCGATGTCAAGAATCTGAGCCTAAAACACAATAACCTTTCCTTTTATAATTTATCCCGTGTAAAATTGTATGGACTACGTTTATCTCTGTCGCTCACACACGATTCTGGAACATCTATTTCATTTCATCTGTGCCAGTCCATAAATAGCACAACGAACTTGCGTGCGCAGATTAAACAATAAACCGGCACCCGACCCGCAGCTAACCGTTTTCCAATTTTTACGTACCTATTTTTTAGAACGTGCGTCGGGACGACGAGGCAGTGCGCTATTGCCAGACTTTCTATAAACTCTTGAAGAATGGGGAGAAATGCACTAGCTAGAAAATATGTTTAAATGAAAGATACAGTTAATATTTATGTATTTTTACGAATAAATAATGTGGTTCCATGGCTCTGTGGCACTACCTTACCAGCCGCCACTGTATCCTGTTACGTTGACTTTTGTCAATTGATAATTGAGATATCATAGGATTATGGTAGGCATATAATTATGAATAAATGTGTTATAAAAAGTGACTACTCACTCCATCTAACATTTGTGAATTGATCTCAAGACATGTCTGTTACGTGTGTGTTATGGTAATTTCATCTTTTCTCATAGAACATTAATAACGGTTTGTTGGCACGGATTAGTGTCCTATTTTGTTTTATGGTTAACGTTCATGCTAAACTTTTCTTCCGTTTTCTTTTCTGGCCGAGCGTCGTCAGGGGACGCTACTTATATTTCAAGTTTATCAAAGGGCTTTCTTATAATATAAATACGTAGTTATTTCCATATATTACACACGCTAGATAAGATCCTGTGTTTTTTGAGAGGCCCCCGCGATATTTTTGCGGAATTGTGTTGTCTCAGGTGTACTTATTAAGAATATTTCAGTTACCAGGCCCACAAATGGCCAGTTAAGTTTTTATACAGGGTGGTCACCTTATTACTGCTAAAACTAGGGAATTAAAATGGTTTGACACATAAAAGTTTTTTGTTTACTTAAGTTCTAGATTTTAATGTTTTGTCATTGTAAATTGGAGTTAACAATATATGAGTAAGATAATTTAATATTACAGGGTGGTCCAAATTTTGAATAAAAAAAATGCAGGTAAAAACGTTGTGAATACATAATTATATGTTTCAGTTATTTAAACAGATTTGGATTTATTCATTGCAGGGATTAGTGCACTGGTGTAATATTTGACAATTACAAAAGGAGCAACACGCCAACTGCGCAACTCTACAGCCGCAACTATTTTGCCGTGAACATTTCGAACAATTGCAGCTTGGTACAAGCTCTTCAGTTGGAGGAAAAAGGTTCGTTACAGACTTTGGTAAGAGGCAACCGTTCTCGATTTTGTATCCAAAAACAAGGGGATCAAGAAGACTGTGTGTTCTCTCCAAACAATGAGGTTGATTGTAAACAATATAGAAAGCCCGTAAAATATGAAATCTAATACTTGAAGTAGTGGGTGATAACTTTCCTAGAGAGATAGACTTTTGGTGATGATAAATCCAATATCTCAGATCATTAAATGTTTTGCAAGAATTGTTCTTGCGGTATACATTTACCAAAAACTCCTCTGCATGTTGAACAGAACTCTATTTCAGCTTACCGCTGATAACCCTAAAAAATATCAATCAAAATCAACATATACGGTTTATAATTTTTATGGGTAGGTATACCTTGTGCAAAGTTTAGAAGAAATTTTTCTGGTTCGGCATGAAGAGCAGCACGTTTTGTCCCAACTTTGTTAGTATAATCTGCCCCTGTTAAGTGGTAAAGTGCCGGAAGTACCAAACAAGTTTCTGTTCCACAACGAGCAGCCATAACATGTAATGGAATGTCTCGTTCTGTAGCTCCTGCTCCTGCTTTTATCCAAAGTTCCTGTAAAAAAAATTAAAGCAAAATACATATTAAAACAAATGCAGGTTTAGGTTTTACCTTTAATCCGGTAGCTTCAAATGTTCTAAAATGATATAATGCCATGATTATAATATCAGTATCTGAGGACAAAATACATATTTTTTCATGTCTATCACGCACTGCCTGATCTATGTGAACCATTGTTCGCATGTCCGCTTCTTCTTACTCTTTTTTTTTGCAACATATTTAAAAACTCGAAAGACGATAACGTTGATTGGAAAGATTCAGTATTTGTAGCGCTGCAAATCAGTCGAACGTCAGACCAGAATTGGTAACCATTTTTTAAAATAAATGAGCGCAGAAAGGATTAAAGCAAAATTTTATTTTCAGTAGAGCCCCAAAACTTTTTTTCTTGAACAGGTAAAGAAACATCTTCTGTAATTTCATGAACACACATACACTCGTCATTACATCTTCGTTGCCTTTCTCATGTTTTCGGTGATAGTTCTAACTAACTATCGAATACAAAGTCTACGCTATTGAGCCTTCCCTTTAGTGTTCTGCTAATAAGGTTACAAAATTCAGTAGCTAAATCTTTAAAAGTTTTTAGGTTTTTCCAGTTTAGGTTTACCATTAAACAAAATTTATCATTGTTTCCTGATAATGTGAAATTTTCGTCACCAAGAGTTTTGTAGAGCTCTTCTAAAATACTGGATTTGTGAATCCATGTGTTTTTTTACTCTCCTCCTCTTCTCCTCTTCAAAAATAATGTTCTCATACGTCAATTCAAATGCTAACAATGACTGAACCGGTTTCCATTGGTCAATTTGCTATAAAATTCGCGTTCTGTAGGCAAGGCGCAGTTCATAGGCGTAGTAAAGATTTAATATTAAAATATAATATTACGTATTTACTATTTAGTATATTAACATGTTTAATAGGCCCTATTTTTTACATCATGCCTCCCCTTTCTCACTTTTAATATACCAAATATTTTCTTATTAATACAGGGATCGTGGATATAGTTATCAAAACTTACACTGCAGCCAGATTTGTAATTAAAAGCATATAATATTTTAATTTAATGTAGCACATATGTAATATCCCTATAATATGGGCTTTAAAGTACTAAAAAAATAACTGGCCAAAATATTGAGTGGTAACAAACCAAAACATGTTTAGAATGGACTACAAAAGCATTATAAATTGTTAAATTGCGGGGACCTTTCAGCGAATGCGGAACTATAGCTAGCGGCTGTATTAATAGCAGTGTAGGATGGATTTATTAAGAAAATCACTGTTCTGTGTTTTTGTGGTTTATTAACCCGCACATAATTGACTATGTCGGATTAGAGAACTCGAAATGAAAGCCTGTAAAGACGCAAGCTTATTAAATGTGTCACCTGTAGGGCTTCTTACGACGAGTATAAGTTCACTCCGCCTTGTAACTTCACTTCAAGACACTGGTCACTTATAACCCTGTAACTCCATCTGTAACTTTACCTCTACCTGGTCACTTATAACCCTGTAACTTCATCTGTACTTGGTCACCGATACCTAGACATCTGGATACCTTCAACCGCGCCAATATCCTTGGCTATAGATGTGACCTCGATAAGAGGGGGCCAAGCGGTACCATCGCTCTTTACCCATAATATCTATGTAGGCCGAGACCGCCTCGTAAGGGGTAAGCCGCGCGTTTCACGTGACCCTCCCCACAAATGTGATCAGTGTCACGCGAAGTTACGCAGCCTCCCCCGGTCCTGGCTGATGGGGCCAACCGGCAGAGCCTTGCTTCTGGCGCTCTTGACATTCTTCGCCGGTGTGTATTACCCCCGGGGGTGTCATGTCGGGTGTTTGAGGAGTCCTTCCTGCCTCTCGTCGGGCTTACGTATGGAGGATGAGCATTGTATGGAGGATGGAGGATGAGCATTGTAGCTCAGGATGACGGAGCTAGAGAGCTGATCAGCGATCAGCTCGCTGGCTCAGTCAGGTAAGGTAAGGTCAGGTCAGGTGTGGTTTGGCAAGGCAGTCGGCCTCGCCATCCACTGGATTGGGCTGTTTTAGTGTCTTCTCGATCCGTTTTCTTTAGTCCTGTTCTTTTCTTCGGTGTCGTCTGCTTCTTCTCGCATCAGTCATGCTGAAACATAAGATTGTGATTATATACTCACCCGTTGTCCAGGATTTGGGTCTTTGGCCGTTTATGAGGTCCTGCTTCCTCTGGATCGTAGTCCGTGGCCAGCCGGATTAGCGGATTCCCGTAGTTCTCTGCGATGACGTAGAGCTTCTTGGCGTGGTCCTCGATCATCTCGGTGGCCGTCTTGTATTTCAGGTCCCTTCGGATGATCTCGTTGGTCACATACCAAGGGGCACTTACTGCAGTCCGAAGCGCTATGTTTTCCACTGCTTGGATCCTCTTGAGGTGCGTCTTCGCTGCGTATCCCCATGCGGTGGATGCGTAGGTCAGCTGGGGGCGTAAGACGGTCTTGATGAGGGTTGTCTTGTTCTTCAGGCCCTTCAACCTTGTATGTCCACGGTGGGTCATTACTGAGCCCAGGATTGTTCAAGAACATTCTTTCACCTGAAACCTTCGTTGGACTTGCTTCGACCGAGTTGAAATCCATCGATGTACACGTAGATTTACTGGAGAGACCCATCCATCTTACTGAAAAAACCAACAAAGTACATGAGTGGCCTGAAGAAGAATATCTAGAAAAAAATAGTTTAAATGTCGACACTAACAGAGGGACAACATACAAGATTGAAGAAGTAGAGCAATTCACGTATTTAGGGACAATATTTTAATGAAGGCCGAACATAGGGGAGGGAACTGAAGCCGGATAATGCCAGGAAATAAGTGTGTAGCAGGGTTAGAGAATTTTGAGAAATAAAATAATTTCTATGCAAACAAATACAAGGTTAAACGACCATCAATATGACACGACCAATCGTTATATATTCAGCTAGCGAAAAATGGACATTAAATGTGGTTTAGAAGAACAAAAGAAGAAGTATTGAATTTATATAAGAGATAAACATAATAAAGTAAGAAAAGCTCAAAGATTACGGTGGATATGACACATTGAAATAATGCCAGAGGTACGAATACCATAAATGCTACTGATGAGAACGAATATAATACGAATATATTATATTCATATTAGGTTAGTTTTAATATACGACTTCCCAGACAAATAGTTGTAATGCATGCTTTTTTTTGTGTTTCATGAAGCTATAATAAATATATAATTACCTAAATAAATAAATTATCAAAATTTACAAAAAATATTTTTCTGTAAATAAGTACCTACATTTTATTAAATTACGCGTAGATAACAATCCATTAGATCCATCTGGAAGACCAACAAGTGTACATCTTGACACAAGATACATATTTAACACAATTAATTTTTTCCCGTCGGTATTTTTGTAAACTGAATGCGTTCAAAAATAAACATAATTTAATGTTCAGTTACCTACACATGCTACCAATTAAATTGTCACTTTCTTATTAAGTTGACATTTTAACGCGCATACCTTTGTCATGCGGCATTTTTGATTGATATTTTTTTCACGAAAACTATGAATGCAGCCTCCGATTATCTAAAATTAATTAGATTACAAATTACGCACTTGTCCGGAAACAGGCAATATAAAGTACGTTAGAGATTTAACAGAATTTTACATTTGAGTGCATTTTAAAAGAACCGTACTAGCATGTCGGAGCCATGATATACTCATTAGGCTTCCAGTTACAACACGTGCAACTAACTAAACACCGTTCCTCTTTCTAAAAATGATTATCGGCGTATCAAAACGATTACAGTAATCTTCGCGTCTTTTCACCTTGCTGAGTTCCCAGCCGGTAGGACAAAGGAATATGAACGTCATTCAAGGCTCCATAATTATTGGGGTGCAGGCTGCAGGGTGACCCTTGCTCTTGGAGAATATGACACAACTGCACCTGTGACATCAAACAACCATGAGGGGATGAACAAGTGGAAGTTAAGGACCCATCAGTATGATGATGAGTATCAATAGCAGATAAACGCCGTTACAAATTGATAATAATTTTTCTGCTTGCACCCGTGATCTGATAAATTATGACTCGAATTAATTTGTTGAGAGACCTGCCAATGGAATGAAATTAAGCGTGCAAATCTGATGGAAATACAAATCTTTACTGATTAGTTGCTATGTGTTTCTCCAAGTTTCACCAATAGAGTAGGTATACTAAATACAAAATTCTTCGTCTTTCAGGCACCTTGATCCGGAATCTCTCACAGATACTACCGACTGCGTCAATTATGTTAATAATTGCGCGTTCCAATAATAACTTTTTAAATGGTTTTATTTAGATGAAAGGATAGTTGTAACTATCCGAAAGAAATATGAATGTGAGTAAGTTTAATTTAGACCTTACTGCTTGAATACATATACTACACCGAATATAAATGGCTTTGAAATGTTTTTGTTTAAAGTATGTAATCTTCATGCAGGTGGACAAGCGAGAGCTTAGTCAACTACCTACTGAATAACGTGAAATAACGAATTATAAGCAAATAATAAGTAAAAGTTATTGTAAGCTGGTATGAGGTTCATATAACATATCAAATAAGTATCTAGGGGTTTTGGGGGCACCAGATCTTTGGGAGCTTTGGGGGCATGCAAAGAAGCAGGAGTACACCAGGGGACCGTACTCTCCACGCACCTATTCAACCTATAGACCGCGGACATGCCGAGGACGAACAACACCACCATGGCCCCCTACGCAGATGACACCGCCATCCTCACTAGATCCTCACCAGATCCTCACCGGTGATGCAGGCCACCCGCTACCTGCAGGAAGCCAGTTAGCTTCTCGAGGACTGGTGCAACCAATGGAAGGTGGAAATCAACGCGGAGAAGAGCCAGCAGTGCTGTTCCGGAGGGTTCGCAAGCAGAGGCCAACAGGATACGTCGCCAGGAACGACGTCAACATTCACCAAGAGTCTGAGCCTGCAGATTATTACGACCCTCATAAAGACTGTCCTACGCCCACAGCTGACCTACGCATCCACCACATAGGGATATACAGCGAAGACGCACCTTAAGAGGATCCCGGCAGTGGAAAAAATAGCGCTTCGGACTGCAGTGTACGTGCCCGTTGGTACGTAACCAATGAGGTCATCCGAAGGGTTCTGAAGTACAAGACGACCATTGAGATAATCGTGGACCACGCCAAGAAGCTCTACGTCATCGCAGAGGCTCACGAGAATCCGCTGATCCGGCTGGCCACAGACTACGATCCAGAGGAAGCCAGACCTCACAAGCAGCCAAAGACCCAGATCCTGAACAGCGGGTAGGTATAATATAATCACGATCTTATGTTTCACCACGACTGATGCGAGAAGAAGCCGACACCGAAAAAAAGAAGAGGACCGAAGAAAACGGATCGAGAAGGAACTGAAACAGCCCATTCCAGTGAAGAGCGAGGCCGACTGCCTTGCCAAACCACACACCCTTACGTTACCTGACGGAGCTAGCGAGCTGATACCTGATCATCTAGCAAGCTCGGCGAGAGGCCAGGAGGATCCCTCAAACACCCGACATGACACCCCCGGGGATAATACACACCGGCGAGGAAAATCAAGAGGGCCAGAAGCAAGTGACTTCACGTAACACTGATCACATTTGTGGGGAGGGTCACGTAAAATGCGCGGCCTACCCCTTACGAGGCGGTATCGGCCTACATAGATATTAGGGATAAAGAGCGATGGTACCGCTCGGCCCCATCCTATCGAGGTCACATCTTTAGCCAATAATATTGGCGCGGGGGCATGCAATCATCAATACCGGACACAAGTTGATTTTGAGGGCGATCACACGTGCAACAATAAAACAGTCTTTGATATTTTGCGAGAACTATGCTCGAAATATCATTTTGAAAATTAATTTTTCAAGTTTCTCCTAGCGAATGTTTCAATTGGACTTATGTCCAATTATGAATTATGTCCAATTATGAATTGGGCTTATGTCCAATGAAGCCTTCATTATTAAGGGCTTCATTTTCAGCATATGACCATCCATAACTTCTAGCCGTCACCATAAACCGATAAAAATTTATATTTTGACATATAAGAATTCTGTAACTAAACAAGTACTGTACTACAGTGAACAAAAAGTTGTGTCCGGTATTTTCAGTAGGCCTAAGATACTTGCGTAGGTTGCAAGATCTGTGAATTTTTTTATCAGAATAAATATTCGAGATGGCAGCTCCAAGATGGCTGATGAATTATCTGATTTAAAGTTCGATTCGCGACTCAAAATTTGTATCTCGGCGTTTTAGTGCTGACAAATTACGGATTTTTTTGTTAAAACATATACTGAAGATGGGAAGATGGCAACATGACTGACGTTTTCGTCATTAAATTATTCGCTAGTTATCTTCTCTTATTTATAGTTAAGAATTCATATTAATTCAATGTCCATTCCAGTTTCTTGATACAATACATCAACAATGCTAGTCTTGTTGGTAGGTAATCATATCCACATCGTAGGTATTTACTGTATTTTACAATTTAAAACTGAATATCATGTTCCTCGGAACTGCAATATTAATCTGACCCCGTAAGATTTCATTTAACATAGTCATCATTTCAAAACGTAGGTACCTCGGTTCATACTGTGAGGTATATCTATACAGTTATTAAAACAATGATGGTATTACTGTTCGCTATCAGCAATCTAGATCAGAAGCATATCAGTTGGGCGCGTCTGTCTATTTGATCGCATTACAATATTTAGTTATGCTTTCATTATAGATATCATCTCCGCCGACTCACTTGATAGACAACCGTTTAGTGCATCAAATGAATTGTTGGTTTATTCTACACACGGTCAACCCCGCAAGCATGTATGGGCTTGGTGTACTTTGCATAATATTGCATCTGATGCGGTGCTCAAGATGGTGTTCTGTTATACTGACAATGAAACATTTATTGCCATTTTGATTTAATCCTTGAGGTTGCTGCTAATATTATTAAAGAAATTAATTACGTCATTCTGAGATATAAGGTCCTGATTAAAAGCGCGATAATGACGCAGTCGAGTCGGTACAGTCGGATGTCTATAGAAATTAGGATTTCGCAATCTGTGTGATACTAGACACAAGAACCAGAATCATATATTAATATATAATATACAGTAATAATGTATCTTCCTTATTCATTTTAAAATTAACTCAGACGTAATATTAAATATTGATGTAAAACACAACACTTCTTTCAGGTTATCTTTCAAAGTTTGTTTACTCTAATATTAAACTGCCAGCTGTCAGTTGCTTGCCAGTTCAAACACAAGCATTTTCACGAGCTTTGAAATATTGACGTGATGTCACTATCAAAATTGGTTAAACCACCCTCAGATTAAAAATATTTAAAATCTGAGAAACCACCAACATGAAGCATAATTCGGACGACTTCTTAAATAGCTTTTGATCCACAAAAATTTCTTTGTGTGCGTCCAAAACACCGGTAGATCCATCTTTGTTCAAATCAAGATCGTAACAGGCCTTATGGATCAATGTCATTTAGTCGTGTGAGGGGTACCCATATTTTATCACATATTACGTCAATTATATTGCTTCAATAATATTACCATGATTGGACCTAGCATTAAAACAATGTAGGCCCGATATACTACAAGTGGCACAATATATAATTTTATTTGGGATAATACCTTTTTTTTGAATTAACGATTATGTAATAATAATTATTATTATGTAATTTGTCATTTTAAAATATGTTGTTGTTTTAATACCCGCCGCTGGTTACCTGTGCGATTATTATTTGGACACTTCCTAATTGCGATTCTTAATTTTGAATTGAACTCTGCAGAATTTGCTAATCAGCATCTTAATGACAGTTACAAGACCAGAGACGTTAAAATATATACACTAACAGTGTTCTATTTCAAATAATGTCAAGAAAAAACCCGTAGCTGGTGTGTTGATGACTTTTTTATAAGAAGTCGAATAAAAAAACATAATAACATCTGCATTTGCTGTTTTTTTGAGAAATTTATAAATATAAAATTAAAAAGAATCGATTGTAAAACTTTTTATTGAATATTGTGTTAATGATAATATATAAATAGGGACATTGTGGTAATGGTAACTATAAAAAGATTATTTAAAACTGAATAAAATACAGAAAGGACTTAAGTAAAAGTAATTTACTTGACGCATATGTTTGAATAAACTTCGGATTCTTCAAACTTGACGCATCGGTTTGATGTACCTTCTTGTATAAATTGACATGACGACCGAGAAGCAATTCCTCTCGCGATCAAGCTGAGCAAACCATAATTGCCTTAAGTCCCAAAAGCTAGACTCGAATATGTCTCCTCCCGTTGCGTTGTTAGCACATTTCACCCGTTTTTGGTAAATTTCAGTTCTCCTGGGTCTTCGATTTTGCAGAGATAGCCGCACCATAGGATCCTAGGCCACATCCACATTCCACGAGGGGATGGGATCTCCAGAATCTTTCAGGAAAGGTATACCTTGTGTCTTATTATTTCCCACAGGAATTACCAGGTCTTATTGAGAATTCTCTACTTCCTTTTACCAAGATTTATAAATCATTTACTGTAAATATTGGATTTCTCAGTTTGACGGAGATTCAATAGTTTTTTGCTTCCATTTAATTGTTTTGTTTTGAGTCCTTTAGGCTACATTCTATATTTTTTAACTTTTTGCTGTCATTTTAAGCCCCTCAGGCTCCCTTTAATTTTTAACTAGTGTAACGGTGTCACAATTTCAACCACCCTGTATGTACTTACCTATAGATTAATTACGTTTGTCACGCCAGTGAATACCCTCAGGGCCGCTGTGTTTGGTTTTAAAATATGGTATTTAGTTTGGTTTTACAGCTACTAATTTAGGGAGAGTGGTATTTATTTGCATTCCGACGGACTAAGTACACAAAATATAACAATAAATAAGAGAAAGGATTGTTTGAGAATTTACTTTATTATCAGCAACTGCTTGAAGTAAGAAATATTAACAGCATTTTAAATTCAAAATAAAATCTAGTAACTTTAACTATTTCAATTTGGCTAATCAGATCAGTTTTATCAAGAAGACAAAAAAAGCCTTTTTTGTGTGTACTTGGGAGCCATGACACAGATTGTGAAATTTTAATAACTATTTCTACAATACTCTGGCTCAAAGTTTTAAGGAGGCCTAAGAAGAGCTAAGGTATGTGACAACTAACTCTCCTCTTTGTTTTGATATAAATTTCATATGTGAAGTACTGAAACACGGCACGTTTTCAGGCCTTTTATTCTTGTTATCTTCACTTGCACGATTGACACCAGTGGCATTTGGCAAAAGGCAGTGAACATTGCACAGTGAAGGCAACCACTAGTTTCGTCTGTTGATTAGACTTTGGGTAACTTGTTGTAAAGTTTGATATCCGTGGGGCGCAGCCTTTAATTAATCCTGAAGTGAGCTGCGGTGGATCAGAGAAGCCTTTGAACAAGCGTTTGCTTTGCATAGAGTGAGTACATCGGAGCCCCTCAAGCCTGGGCATTGGTCCTCCAGCAGGATTCATCCGAGTGGTATCCGAAAACAGTTATAGACGGTTTGTGTACTTGGTTCCGACCGTAAGTACCACTTTCTCTATTAAGGTAGTGTTGTGGGGGACAGCTTTACTTCACGTTTATGGTCACGGCACTTCTAGAACCAAATATATGGATGGTGATAATATCCTCGTAGCTCTAGCCCTCTTGGTATCGTATTATATATATTTCCTAAACTTTGCGTACCTATTTTGATTAAGAAATTTGTTTTAAATTGATTAAGAAATAATGTTTCTTTGTAAACTTATGGACAGCTGTTCGTAAGGGAATTTACCTACCTGTACAAACTATAATTTAGATAGTGTACCTTTAGTTTGTTTAGTTGGGCATTTATTGTTGGAGGCCAAATCATTACCTACTCACCTAGGTAATACATCTGTTTAGGATTGTATGTCTTATTATTACCAGCGATATCACCATCGCCATTTATTTTATACTGTAGCTAGTGCGTATTCACAGTTCATTGAGCTTGCTTCTGCTAATTGTAAAATTGTAAAAAGTGTCACATGTCACATAGGTTAATGTATTAGAGTCGAACGTCGGAATCACAAATCATAGATTATTTAAACGGTAAAGTTCACAGCAGATCTTTCCACATTGTTTTGTTGTTGTCGCAAGTTGTGATTCCCTGTGTCACACGGTGTTGTGGTGACACATTATTTGTCTTTGTTCAAGTTTTCCGTATTACGTCTATTTACACTTTTACACATACTTTTATTTACACTTACTTTTATTCACACATATTTATATTTAGTTATTATATTTGAATCCGAATACAGTGTGTTTTATTTGCACCTGCCACATATCTTGCCAGCTGTGTATTTATCATTTATAAATTTATTTTTGCCGATTTTAGGAAAATCGGATGACGCCTGGGTTGGTTTACTTATACGCAGAGTTTAGATCTAACTTGTCGGGAGTTTTAAACGCGAACTCCGAACTCACGACCGCTTGCCGTAAAGACGAGCAGCCTGCCTCTGTGACATTGCCTGTTATCCTTAATTTAGTGTCACACTAGTCACAAAATTTATCTGTAAACCTATACACTGGATGCTTCCTTATTTATTTGTAATATATTGTTATCAGAACACATTTCTTTTATTTCATTAAGGATACATCTAATTCACAGAGGTTACTAGCTGGTAATTATTGTTTTACATTTCTGCGATCTGCCGTACTTCTTCAGTTCTGCTGATTTGGCATCCAAAATATTTTGTTAAAATATAAGTTAAATGTAGAGATCAATTCAATTCAGTAATTATCTAGCTGTGACTTCTCTATCTAATTAAGGTAAAACTAAATTAATAGGTAGAGGTGCCTCGAACATGACTTTCATTTCTTTGAAAAATATAATAAATGTATAGATCTGGAGTGGCTAAATAAAATTAAGTAACACAGTAAGGTAAAGGGTCCGCCAATAAGCGCGCTCGATCTTTAAAATGAAATAAAGCAAGTTGTGTGAGAGGTATAAATGAAATTTATTTTTTGTTTGAAAGAGTATTCGAAGGCATTATGTATGGAAAATAATATCGGTCAAATGTCCACCTCGGCTTCGCTGGGTGGCGCGCATACGAGAAGTCCAATTTTCAATGACTCTGGCGCACAAATCGGGCTGTATTTCATCGATGGCGTGGCGTATGTTGACTTTGAGGGCATCAGTGTTTTGTGGTTGGTTTGCGTAGACCTGTGATTTAAGAAAACCCCACAAGAAATAGTCTAGTGGGGTTAAATCGCACGATCTCGGTGGCCAGTTGATGTCGCCTCCGCGCGAGATAACCATTCCTCCGAAGCGCTCGTGCAGAAGATCCATTGTGGCGCGCGCTGTGTGGCTCGTAGCGCCGTCCTGCTGAAACCACATATCCTCGACATCCATATTGTCGATTTCATGCCAGAAAAAGTTCGTTATCATGGATCTGTATCGTTCGCCGTTTACCGTGATGGACACACCATCGTCGTTCTCGAAGAAATACGGCCCGATGATGCCTCCGGCCCAAAATCCACACCAAACAGTTACCTTTGCTGGGTGCATTGCGACCTGGTGGACCTCCTGTGGATTGTTCTCGGCCCAATAACGGCAATTCTGCTTGTTGACATTCCCATTTAACCAAAAATGTGCCTCATCGCTGAAGATGATTTTGCGACCAAAATCGGGGTCGACTTCCAACTGCTCTAAAGCCCAATCAGCGAAGATACGGCGCTGTCTATGGTCGTTTATTTTGAGCTCTTGTGTCAGCTGGATCTTGTACGGATGCATGCCCAAATCCAGATGCAAGATTCGGCGAAGTGATGTTTCCGAAAGGCGGAGTTCCTGTGCGCGACGTGAAATTGACTGTCGCGGATTTTCACGCACACTATCGCGCACAGCGGCGACATTCTGGGCAGATCGGACGTTTCGACGACGCGTCGGTGTTGGCTGATTGTTCACCGAACCGGTTGCCTCGAATTTGTTAATCAAACGACGGATAGTCGACTCAGCAGGACGATCAATTGCACCGTAAAATTGGCGGAGCGCGCGGAACGTTGCTCGATCCGATGAATGATTTTCGTAATAAGTTTTAACGATTTGCACATGTTGCTCGCGGCTGAATTGGTTCATGGTGATTTGTGAAGATACACTGAATAATAACAACTACGTTTGCCAACTCTACCACAAACAACATGGCCGCCATGAGCTGTCAAAGATCGAGCGTCCCTATTGGCGGATCCTTTATAAGATAATGTTTTTAATAAAAGGTTTAGATGACTGGTTTGACATAATAAATGGTATTCATTTCATCATTCTAGTTTTAGGGTCTTAAATAAGTAATATCTTATTTATTTTTCCAGACTGTGTACTCTTGCCAGTACTTTGAATTGCAGAAACTGAAATATACGCCTGTACCTAGGCGACATTGCCGTTTTTATAACATATTTTATATGAGAGCCATGTACAAGCATTCGCACTCCCGCACATTTTGACAGTGATATGGTAAATTATAGGCGTTAGCTAGCACCGGCTTCTTTGGTCATCACATTTTGCGAAAGATTAATTAATACAAAAATCGTATAAACACCGCACTCATTATCTGTGCCGAAATTAAAGTGGAAAGAAATACGAGCTTTCGTGTCTGTTAGCAATAAATCATAGAAATGAAAAAATTAGAGCGACGGTGCATCTAATTCAGCATGCAGCCATTCTGGCGCCAATGGAGCGACCTTCTTACAACATCCGGACCCAGTGAATCTCCATTAAAACTGCCTTTGCGTGTTAATCCGTCTCACTTCTTTCGTGCACATCAAATGAAGTAGAGAAGAAAGAAACAGGATTTATCAGGACAATTTTTCAGCTTAGAAAATTCGAGCCGTCTACTCTTGCAAGAAAGTGTAAATGGTCCGTGGGGACCGCCATCAATGAGAAACTCATACGGCTCTTCCTCTTCCAGTTAATCGTTCATAGCCATGCGAGGGAAGAGGATAGAATATCAGTTAAAGCGCTTCTGTGCCGAAGGGTATCATATGTTTCTGGTTAAGTTGCGGTTAGGATGTGTTGTTAGGAAATAGAAAATATTATGTTTTACGACCCGGCTGTTGACGTTTATGGACAATTGTTTTGGTTTATTTATCCGTGTTTGGTTGATATGGCGCCTGCTTCGTTTTAATTTTTTTGTTTTTAGTTTTAATTAACTGTACATATTAATAGAAAGCACGATAATTAAAACATTTTATTGTTACGACATACACGGTTGATTTTGATTTATAAAAGTAGGGAAATATTAGATATTTTAAACACTAATTACACTCAATTTAAATTTGCTAGCGGTATCGCTAGCGAAATTATTTACATTTTTGAGAGGTAATAAATTATTTAGCTGAATAATACTGGGAAGAATTGTTGCAAATAAAACTAGTGAAAATTATGCGAAACTTTCTAAAGGATACTCCTCACGGATTCGGGTAACTTATATAAAGAAAATATATGCAGGCAGAAGGATCATGTTATTAATTTTGAAAATTTTCGTTGGTTTGTAGGTCTAGGAAAATCAAACAATAATGATT
>CAXKVY010001572.1:0-21883 GCA_964058915.1 Tetropium fuscum
GGGTATACAAATTTATGGGGCACTTACGAGGATTTAAAGAATATGCGTGTAACTAACAAACTAAAACACTGTGGAGTTAATATGGACGTATACACATTTAATATTATCCGTCTCAATTTTTTTATGTAAGTTTTAATATACCGCGCGTTATGAAAGTAAAGGATAAATTCAAAATTTCTTGAGACTGATGTTTCTATCTAAAATTCTCGGACACGTCTATGTTTATTTTTAATTCCGCTTATTTTGATAAGATATTCTAGGTGTTTCAATTTTTAATTTTTTTTAATCGATATTTAATTTCATTAGGACAAATTATTAAAAGTAAACCGCTGGCGATGGAAAACAATTCTCCCAACTTGCTATACCTATCAATATTTTGTTATAAAATCATCATATCACCACAGAAAATGAAAAATCTGTTACGAAACTTATTGCAAAGACAAGAACCTAATTATTTTAATTGCTCTCCAAACCAACAATTGGGTTAGCCAGCATAACGTTTGTTATAACAATACATAGATCGAGAAATTCAAATAGTGATTTCCATAAAATATTGTTTCGTAGTTTTCATTAACAACCTAATGATGATATCAAACTGTGTTACTAAAACCTCTGCTGCACTTAAAATACTAAAAGATCACCATAAATTTTTAATTTTACGATACAGCTCTCCATTTTATGTTACTGTAAAATTTGTCATGCCTTGTTCCGTTTACGTACACCGTTCGCGATACCCTCAGTTCGATTTTTATGGTCGTACCTTTATTTCTTCATTTTCATATTGAAGGAATAGCCCGGAACGCGTCTTGATGTGTTTCTCCGTGTCTATTTTGTATTTGATGTTATTGGCTTTCAAAATCATGCTAGAGGTAGAGTCATAAAGACAATGTACACTCATTGAAGAGATTTCTTAGTGTCAATGTATTTGCGCATGGATGTTTCTACGACGGTGTCTGCCATTGTGTATGCATAATTCAAAACACACAAAGATCCATGGCATATTTAAAGCGCTTAATCTCTTATATAAAAATTAAAGCTCTAATAACAGATCGAAAAATAAAACAGAATCGAAAAATATTACTCACATAAAAATGATTTGTTGCAAAAACTTTAAAAAAATCTGAAATAGTCGATAGCCTTCAAATCGTTACGACACATTATACATTTTCCCTCATTTGTTATACAAGAACTGATGTAAAAAAAAATATTATTTCATGTTCCAAAATGTTGTTCTATGATAGACATGAAGAAATCCAGTGGCGTTAAAAAGGCCACTGCTGGTAGGCGTAAACTAGATGGTTCGCCAACAAATTATTTTAAAGATGCAAATAAATTCAAAAGAATTAATTTAATTACCAATGAAAAGTTGTAAGGGTTTAGCATTGGTTAGAGCCCCGGATGGTATAGCTTGGTTAGAAAATATGTGGTTCTAAGAAGTATGGAAAGTTAAATGACCCGCAAACTGCCTTACAAAGTGCTACTCATGGGCGTAGGCATTTTTTAGGGGGTCGAAAGTAGAAGATTTCTATATGCCATATATTACTATATTTTAAATACCACAGCTGATATTGAATGCAAGTTTCCACACCATGAAGTAATTGCTTTCAGCGCAATTTTCCCCACAAGAAACAAAAAATAATATGTACAAAATAGCTAATTAGCCGTTAAGAAAACTTTAAAAGGGAAAAATAAAATAAATATATATTCCAAAATAAAGTAAAACATTAAAAAAAAATAAAAACAATAAAATAAATATATATTCCAAAATAAAGCAAAAATTTTCAACAAAAAATAAAGAAAATAAAATAAATAAATATTCCAAAATAAAGTGAAAAATTCTAAACAAAAAATAAAAACCTAATAAAATAAATATACCTATATTCCAAAATAAAGCAAAAAAATTTCAACATTAAATAAAAACTAATATCACCATTTTAGTATTTTCAGTTACTTTCCACTTCATCTTCACTGTCGCTATCACCATTTCCAACATTAATCACAATGGGTTGTATGGCTTGACAAACCACCAAATCCACATCTCACATTATCTGTTCCTCTTTCATCATGTGATACTTGATGTGATACTTTCATCATGTAACACACTTCTGCCAATTTTCTACGTCAGCTAATTTAAAAGTTCGATTCACTGTCGCCACTTCCCTTTTTACTTGAGCCCAGATCAATTCAATGGGGTTCAATGAGTAATCTCAAGTATGTGACTCCATGCGTCAATGCCAGTTCATCCACTACCAGTTTCTATTTATGGATATGTGCCTTAGCACCTTGAAATAATTCCGCCTTTAATTAATTTTCTTGGTGAGGAATGGCCTTTTCCGTTAACCATTCTTGAATTCTTCTCTTTCTCCATGATTGCTGGGATATTTCTTCACGTTTTCGACTATAATAATAAGGCGCATTATCCATAACCAAAACACTTGATTGACCTGATTCCAAATGTTCAAGTACGCCGGAAAACCATTTCTCATGCACTTCGGAATTAATTACATCGTGGTAATCTCCGGTTTTCTTGGATTGAAATATCAATTCTCCATTAGGCAAAAATCCATTTTTCACGTTTCCATCCTACCAGACTCTCTTGACAGTATGTCGTCTTTGACTTGACTCTCTTCGTTGACTCATGTTTCATCAGTGTAATAAATGTTCGTTTCGAAACATTTTTATTTTTCGAATCCATCATTATAATCCATTCGTCAAGCAACTATTTCATATCTTTCTATGAGAAAACTCTTTCTATTTACTTTTACAGACGTAAAATTCATGACTTTCAATTTTTTTGCCAGACTAGCCCTGCACATTTTAGGTATAATATCATTTTCACTTATACTTTGCAGCACCTTATCTAAAGTGGGCAATTCGTTCTTTTAGTGTGGGCTCATATAAACAGCACGTGTTACGAGCATGCCAATGTTTCAGAAAATCGTCACGGCAAGCGCTGGAGTCTATATTACCTATATTACTGCCGATTCGCGCCAACTGATGATATTGGCGTTTTATAATAGTATTATACTTATTGTTTGAGACATTTTCCCCAAAAACGCATTAAGAACTGAAATATAACTCGTTCAAGATAAAAATATATATAATTGTCGTGGACAAATCATAGTATTCAACTTGCAATTAATTGCCATCATTAAGTAGGGCGATTTGCTCGTTACGTTAATGTAACCTTGAGTTAATAATGACTATCATTAATTAATAGTAGGTATACTATTATACAGTAAATAATAACTATAACACATAATTGTACATATCTGGCAAATTGAGCCAAGTGTAAAACCGCTCAGCAATGATACTTACATATTTCCTGCAAAATATTATTTCAACTATCACTTTGTACAGAATCGCATCGAACGCGCTATTTCTGTATATTTTAAGGCCAACCTCTGATATGCATTGCTAGTGAATACAATTAAAAAGAAACGTGGGAGGCCAATATTTCATTGCGTGAATTTTCAGCACGTTAATAAATTTTAATATGCACCGTAATCGAAATAAATGACGGGTTGTCAAAGCACATCATCTGCGCGAAAAACTTTTTTAATTTCGTTTTATATTAATTGCGGTGTACGCTCATGTGCTGGGTGGAGGCATCCCATATAGCCTCGGGGCCGTGGTCACACGTTGATTATATATGCAGATATCGAGATAAAAAACATTCTTTATTGTTCTTTGACTGTTCATACCCAATATTGAAATGCCGGTATTGAAAACACCTTACACAATGGCATAACGAAAGTCCGGTGAAATGCAAATCGACAACGTTCGAAAATTTATTATATCACTTTATATCAATAATTGATGCTTGATATTGTTAATTCAGCTATTGAAGTTTTTATACGTGAACCGTTGCAAGCATATCAAGTAGAACCTATACAATTTCGGTTAGAAATTTCATAGCTGATATAATTTGATAACCATTCAATAATGGAATATCTAGGTAGTTAAAGGTTTGGATTATATGGAGGTTTGAAACCTTGTTTGTAAGTATGTATGTTTTTTTGGTTCAAATCTTGCAACTGAATTTTAAAGCAGTTATTTCAATCAATTGAGCCGAAATTTTGCATAAATATTTAGTTTGGATGATATTTTATGGTTAGCTAGTTAGTTACGCCATTCCAAATGCAATATGGCGGACCGCCCAAGATGGCGGACTAGTTATTTTTTATGCACTTACATGAAATGAGTATAAAATGAAAGGGTTTGCTGAGAAGAATACGAAAATAAAATGCTGTCCACTATCTATAAAAATAACATAGTCCAATATCTTTGAGGTCGCCATATTGAGTTTAGTGTCTCAATATGGCGACCTCAAAGATAGTGGACTATGTTATTTTATTCACCCCCATGATATGGATATCAAATCCATGATATCCGTGATCCATAACCCGATATCCATGATATGGAATGTTTAAAGTTATCATTTCATTTTTGGTTAAAGGTTTTTAATCTTGTGAAACTGATGTTAAAAATGTTTATTTTTATGACGAGAAATTATCTTTTGGTTAAACGTTTCTATGTTTTATGCTCTAGGATGGGTGACTGAAGTCTTTCACTTTTAAGAATACACATTTTTTTATCTATAGTCGATTCATTTACGCAACGTTCTGATACATATTCATCATTTCAACATATTGTATACCTACCCATTAAAACAGCTTTTTCTAATGCCAAAAAACTCAATAAACCAACGTAGCTTTAATTTAATTGTTCCTGATCATTTCTACATAATATTACACTGCAAGATAATTTAACGCAAATTTTATAGCTGACTATAATATTGCTTAAACTGTGGCCACTAATTCCATTGTAATTAAATACAAAAGCTCTTGCATTTAACTCATCATTTTATGTCGTAATTTTCGCGTAGTGTGTGGGCGCCATATGCCTGTAATATATGATCGCTTACATTAAGAAACGCAACGTTATTTATGGAGAAATTCAATTCAAATCCTTAAGTAAATCTTTAAATCAAACACTTCAGAGCGAATGGTAACGAGCATTAAATTTAGGCCACGGTTTGCACTGAGCAAAGAAATTCTATATATTTAAATTATTTTCGTCTAAATAACATGTTGAACATAATCCTGGATAAAAATTATCAGCCCTGTCAATTAGGAGGCATTAAATATTTTAAGTGTGAAGCATCAGGGACTACAAACAACCGTTGGTGGATTCACAGAATATTGAAAATATGTAATCTTGTTGCTACATAAGAACAACGAAGCGTAGCGAGACGGTAATCTATTTAGACAGGGAATGTTGACAGCTTCACAATATACATGATATATTTATTTATAGCAAGCACGTGTTAACTTCAGATCATTTATAGAGTCCGTCGCCTACGATATAATTAGTAATTCTATTCGACACCGACACACCCACACAGTATCGATCATCATGTTTACTAAAATAAATAATTATTAGAGGTGGAAATTTGATGGAAATTGTCATTGTATATGATATAATACATGATGGACTATAGCATAACCTAAATTGTTAATAAATTAGTATTAGTTATATTTATATATTACTCCGTCGTTGTACAGATCGGAAGTGCTTGTGGAAAAATCGTACATAAGAAAATGTTTTTCGAAAGTTATCGATGTTTTCGAAAAAAATATAGAAAAATAGCCCACACTTTGAAATCCCAACCAGCACTACGGCCATGAGCAAGTAAAAATAAAGTTAATTTTCAATTAATCTTAAAATGTATTCTTAGGGAATTTAAGGGAAATAGTTTTTAAAATTATGCAAAGAAGTTTTATAAAAAGAACTATGTCAGAACCTACGACACCTTAATTATCTTAAATGAATTAAATATTTGGAACATTCAGAGACCAATATCTATATGCATAAACAAAATAAGAAACATAAAAATTCGTGTACACACATACACAAGCAAATAAATAAATCGTTAGCAAAGATTACAATAAATGTCAGATTGGTTATTACCTGTCCTTTTAACAAAAGCACAATTTCTTGGTTACCAGCGTTGTACTTTGATTTTGCCCAATCACAAACATTGTTTAATTTTGATTTTACTTATTTCACAACAAATACGTAATAATGGTATTGTTCAAAGTATATTTGGCTACTTACACCATTTAAAACACTTTTCGGCTGTCTATTCATTTTGCCTCCAATATACACACCGGTCATCTCGCTTGAAGTTTTGACCTTTCATCGAGATTACGTTGCTATTATAATCTTCATTTCCTGGTGTTTGATTTTGCTTGATATATTTGTTAATATTGTGTCTCATATAAACACAATATAATTACTGTATAATTATCGATTTCACTTGTCTGCACTGATTTTGTGGTCATACTAAATTTGTGACTGTTATTTGCAATCATAGCGGACATGTTCATTGTATCGTCCTGACTGTCTCTCTTTGTTTTATGCACCGCGACTTTGTTTCGTATTGTCTTTGTCTGACTTATTGTCATTTTCCATAAGCAGGTGGATACTTTAAATTTCAATGCAATTTTATGTTTATTGTGAGCTATTTTCCCACATCTCTGGATATATATATATATATATATATATATATATATATATATATATATATATATATATATATATATATATATATATATATATATATATATATATATATATATATATATATATATATATATATTAGCTTTTAAATTCTTTGCTATTAATATTTGTTTTTCGAGAAGAAATCTTGGGTTTGTTACATAGAGAAATAAGCAAATAGATGAATAATAAGGAAGACACACTTACCAGTTGCATATCTGGACATGTATACGGAAACGAACCAACCACAAGTTTTTCCAACCTTACCGTACAAGTTTTTTCACCTTCTTTATTATTCATCTATTTGCTTATTTCTCTTATGTAATGAAGTGCTACAAGTCCAAGATTTCAAGACTTCTTCTCGCAATATATATATATATATATATATATATATATATATATATATATATATATATATATATATATATATATATATATATATATATATATATATATATATATATATATATATATATATATACATATATATATATATATATATATATATATATATATATATTATATAGTTAGGAGAATAGTTCTGAGTCATTGAGACATTCCCTGTTAAATTTTGTATACATTATAATATAATCCATAATCCATGCGCTAAGGTTCTTAAACCATAGTTATGGTAATACAATGCTACGACCCCACATCTCCAAAGTGCTAATGATCCGTCCAAAGTATTTCACAATAATCTGAGCTCTTAATCATTTACGCTAAAGATCTCTATCATCGTTTATTCCTCCTTCACAATGATCTTCCAATTCATCATTTCTCTTCGCCTGACGCATATGTATTGTGATGCGGGCCATATCGCGTGCTCAGGTGGGGAATCCGCTTTACCACCGGCCACAGACACCCGACAAAACTCAGTGACCAAGTCGAAGTCAAGCGGTTAACACCGCCAAGCACCTCAACCTTCACTGGACCACGTTCAAGCGTTTGTGCAGAGATATCTAGGAGACTACAGTAGGCAGTTAGGCGACGAACCCTGATTGTCCCGCGCGATGTTATTTCTCTCTTAGTAACCAAATTGTGATTTATGTGTTAAGTGTAACAAACTGTGATTAAAAATGGACTCTTTGCTACAGTATAGTGACTTATCTGAAAGGCTATCATCTCAACTTTCAGAGCTGAATTACACCGACGCTAACAACAACAACGATGAGTTCGGAAACTCCTCGCCTCCGGTGAAAGAAGATAAGTATTCCCTGCGGCCCAGATCATTAAGGAGGGCTACGGAATCTGCGAAACATGCTATTACAGAGTCAGGGTCCCGTCAAAGCAAATCCCATAAGCAGAAACAGAAAGCTGCTCCTTTGAGTAAGTATAGACGCAAAACCGCAAACGCCAGGGAGAGAAATAGGATGCGGGAAATAAATCAAGCCTTTGAGACCTTGAGGCACGTAATTCCGCAAATGCAAGCTGCTCCAGTGCCTGTTACAAATGAGAAATTAACCAAAATCACCACCCTACGCCTGGCAATGAAGTATATATCGACTTTAAGTGCTGCGTTAAACGGGCCCAGCGAACTAGAGTCACTCTCGGATTACAGCGACTTGGACTGTTTATTCTTAGAGTCTGATGGGGAGTCCTTACCTCTTTCAGACCACTCTGGATCATCGCTCCTAGCATCTCCTGATTTTCCTGAGCCTTCTTTATCGCCAGTAGACTTTGGAGATCCATCCCTTCCAGCATTACTGCATACAGATTTTACAGAACACTCGTTGGAGCCGGCGGATTTCTGTGATTTTCTGCTAACGTAACGATTATGCAATAGACTGATAATTGAATCGAATGTAAATTTTGTATTTTAAGAGCACATAAGTCCGTTTGAACTACGTTATTTATTATACACGATATTTGCCTGGGTAAGTGAATTATGTTAATCGACAATGTTCGATATATAGGTATATTTCAGTTAACTTTCGTTCCACGTAAATAATGATAAAATGGCCTTAAAGTAGATAATCAAAACAGTCAATTACAGGAGAAATTTAATGTAGAAACCAAATTTAATTATTTTATAAATTTTTTCTTCTGAAACAAAATAATTTTTCATGAAGTAAAAAATAGGAATATCAAATTTACAGGCAGCATTTTTAGAGATACGGTGTCATAATAATAAATTAGCCATTATTAATATATATATATATAATTTTAGTAAAAGTGTGATATGTAGTTGTAGGAAAATGAACATAAAAATGTGCATATAGTTTGCGTTAAGAAGGATGTATGAAATACTCTAAATTATTTTTGTACTTAGGAAAACCTAGTGAATTGTTATAGTGAAGTCTTAGTATTATAATTGATATTTTATATTATCATCTACGTTTTGCGTATTTACATACAATAATATTATTGCTGCACTATTAAACCTTTATGGGGATTTATTGGCTGGATTTTGTCTACTTTTTTTACCTGCGGACATAATATTTAACAATTTTCTTAGTAGATACAGTAGGTAACTCAATATAGATATATAGTATTTAAACTTTTACAAACACTCTAGTAAGTAACATTCGAACATTACATTACATTATAATTGAACAGTCACATAGATAGCGAATAATGATTAGTATTTAGCAGTATTAAATACTTAAATTAAGTATATTCAATAATTGTACAATTATTTTACAATGGTAGCAAAACCATAATATGCATGTAAAAGGGAAATGGATAAATTTCTTACAATGGCGAAGAACTTTATTCGGATAGTGATATAAAATATTTTATTAACTTAAGTATACATTCTTAATTTTTATCAGGAAGACTTATTTATTGATACCTACCAGAGTCATCTACATTTCCATCTACATTTTGTTTAATTTATAAAATTTCTACAATGTAGGCGAGTTCTAGAGTATAACAGAACCCTAAAAATCATAAAAATAAGAATATATTTACTAAATAATACTATTTTGATCTAAATATCAATGTGAGTGATTAGGTTTGGCAAAATATTTTTTCCGACGGATTGAACTATTTTATAATAGATCATCATATTGAGTTACCTTCCTAAGATTTTCTATTAACTTGTAACAATATATATATATATATATATATATATATATATATATATATATATATATATATATATATATATATATATATATATATATATATATATATATATGTATATATATATATATATATATATATATATATATATATATATATATATATATATATATATATATATATATATATATATATATATATATATATCGTATCATGAATTAAAAAATAAATTTCGCCAATAAAAATATGAAACGTAAAAAATATAAAACATGTCGATCTGTATATCCATAAAATCTGATGAGCCATTCTTAACTATGTTATCAATATAATATTTCCAGTAGCTATTGTGCAATATCTACAACCAAGATAAGTGCAATAATCTTTGTAGACAGCAATATACGTATGTCAAACTTTTTGTTAATTTAAGTGTATCTCAGTATTTCTCTATTTTAAATAGAAAACGTTTAATCCTTTTCGTAAGTCGTACTGACTTCTGTTATGCGACTATGCTGAAGTTGTTTGTAAGGTGCTAGTTTGTAATGATTGTGTCCCTGTGAATTCTCAATTGTGCTCTTGAAGCGTTTTATAGCGGTTATACCACGATATCAATTACTCTTAATATTTATAAACTGTACTGTAAATAAACCGAACTGAATGTAAAACGTCTTGCCTCATAGAGATAAGTCCTTTGTATAATAAACTCCGAAGTGTATTATTGTTACCTATAGATGTTATTATAAATCATATTATATATGTATGCCATGTTTTGAATGTTTTATAATAAATATGTTGAAATAAATATACAGCAGAAACTTTTGTGACAACTCGTTTGAACCTGAAATTCAATACATGATTTTTAAAGTGTGACTACATAAAAAGAAGAGAGAGAAGGATGCTACAGATAGTGGTTTCGGGTTCGAATGGATCAACATTTTGGTTCGTTGGAACCCGTTCGGCTTAGAACTGAAATTATTGAATTAATTGGCCCCAAAAATGTGTCAGGTATTAATGGCTTAAGTAGCCATGTCACAGATGTAATCGCGGGTCAATCTTAATTATGCAGCAAAAACGTGTGTATAAATAGTATGTAAATATTTATACGTTACAGTTTTTGCAATAGTGGTGAACTGTTAAAGCTATAAAACTGAAAACATTTACAAATTTTATGTTGCCTACTTATGTAAGGTGCAAGTAATAACTATTAATCTATTAGTTGAATCAAGTTCGTTCTCTATAATATTCCTTACTCTGCTACCTTAAAGACGACCTTCCTGATCCCGATGGGAAATGATCCTGATATATATAGGCATATATATATATATATATATATATATATATATATATATATATATATATATATATATATATATATATATATATATATATATATATATATATATATATATATATATATATATATATATATATATATATATATATATATATATGTATATATATATATATATATATATATATATATATATATATATATATATATATATATATATATATATATATATATATATATATATCTATATACAGGGTGTCCACCTAGTGCGCGGAAGTCCAATATCAAGTTTAGCAATGGAGATATTTTAATTTTTTTCTACAGCGTTGGTTGCCTAATTTCTTGAGCTCCACAAAATAAAAATAAATTCGGATGTACAGGGTGTTCAGTTTTTGTACAGGTACTAACTTTGTCATTTTAAATAGCAATATATGTTTTTTTTATTATTTTGTCGAATTCTACGTGATAAATTAAGAACAGTTTATGTAACGCACCCATATCAAAATATTGATAGTTTTCAAGTTATCGGGCTTGAATTTTTTTCTTCTTAAAGTTAGTTACTTTTTACACATGAAATATTTTGGTTATGTGAACAGGTATAAACCATTTTTTTGGGATACTATAGAGAGAGGGCGGCGCTTTCGAAATATGTATCAAAAGTTGCACTGCAATATAAAGAGTGCAAAAAAAAATTGTGTCAAAAAATATGACAATCGAAAATTTCCAAAATGTCCACTAATTCAAATTAACTCGGTACTTGATACTCTGTATTTTATTAAACCCTGAAATGCACTTCAACAGACCCTACAATTTTGCAATAGCTTTCCTTATACCTAAGTTGTGTAGTTTTTGCAAAAAACGTATTTTTATGGGAAGCATCGGTATTGTCCGCGTTTCTTTGGATCGCCGACTGTCATGATAGTTTTACATGTTCATAATAGTCTGTTCAGTCTGCCACAGTAAATTTATATGTCATATCTTCTACAACAAACATTCACGTACATAACTACAGTGATTAAAAATAATGAATTATTCAAAGGAAGAATTTGTTAATTTTTTTTTAGGCAAATCATCCATATTTACAACGATTTTCTCGTACTGACGGCTTTGTAAGTTAAAGGAAAGATTTGAAAAATACAAGAAATGCAAATTGTGAAAAACTACCAGGAGATATGAAATTAGCAACGAGGAAAATCACTTAAATATTGCGAGGTCTGTTATTGAAAATCCAAATATTCCAGTCAGGAAAATTCACTACTCATCGGAGTTTCCAAAAGTTTAACAAATAAAATAATTTAAAAAAGTTTTGTCCCTATCATAGTGAATACCACAAATCATTGACGCATCAGAATTTCCAAAACGGTTTACGATATCTTTAAAAAAATAATAATTTAGCAATTCTTAATTAAGTGTAATAATTTTTTTTTCTCTTTGTAAATATAGTTTTATTTATTAGAGCTCTTATCTAAATAAAATATTAATATTCGCTACTTTAAAAAATACTGTACTCTACTCTGTATTGTAGTCTAAATATCTTAATATCTACAAATTTTAAAGAAATGCGCTTACTACGTTTAATTCGATAAAGAACCGGTGAATATTCCGATGTTTTCCATAAAAATGCGTTTTTTTGCAAAAACTACACAACCTAGGTATAGGGAAAGCTCTTGCAAAACTGTAGGATCTGTAGAAGTGGATTTCATTGTTTAATAAAATACAGCATGTTTCATTTGAATTAGTAGAGATTTTGAAATTTTCGATTATCATATTTGACACATTTCTTTGTACTCTGTATATTAGTAGGTATATTGCAGTTCAACTATTGATACATATTTCGAAGGAGCCATCCTCCCTCCATATTATCCCCCAAAAAAATGGGTTCTAGATGCTGACGCAACGAAAATATTTCATGTACAAAAAGTGACTAAAGATAAGAAAATAAAATTTCAAGTCAAGCGTTAGACAAACTCTCCTTAATTTATCGCACAGAATTAGTAAAATAATAAAAAACATAGGTGGCTATTTAAAATAACAAAATGTACAGCAAAAAATATACAGTTACCAGTTGTACATCTGGATATATGTACGGAAATTCATAGAAAACACTAACCTACTCTACTATTTATATTTGCTCTATTTGAACATATTGATCGCCAACTTGGTTGGCGAAAGGCGCGTTGAGTGAGAAGTATGTGTTTTGGTATTCGTGAAAACTCAATCATCGTCGTCATCGTCACATCAAAGGTTCTAGCCCTCTCCGGGATACTTTACTGTTCTCACTGCCGCTTTTTTATAAATTTTTTTAATATTTATGTTATTTGTCAGATTGGTACTAATCTGTCTAATGATGATAAATAAAATAAAAGATTAACATACTCGCTGTTATTATGCTACTTACTAGTTCATCTATTATATATCTATATTATAAAATGAATCGAACCAGAATTACTAGATTTATTAGTTGCCAGATTAATAGCCTATATTTTTAGTACCTAGATTTAATCAAAATTAAAGCTGCTATTTAGTCAAATTGGGTAAGTATATTAACTATAGGCAGCTTAACACCAATCAATGTTTCATTTCTAGCCAATATAAGATATATACACTTATTATTACATCTATATAATCAGTTCCACCTATATTTTACAATGAGGACATTTTATTTATTTTTATTATTTGCCACGAGTTAGGTTCTTAATTCAATACTTCCAGAAAACGAAACAATCTAATTATATTAGCAGGTTCAGCACCCACACAAATATAGAAAGGTATTGTTTTTCCTTCTGAGAATCATAGCATCACTAGAGATAAATCCTTAAAGAATCTTCAATTAGTTTTAGCAATATATTAAAAATGGTAAAACTTAGTAGGCGACAGTTCATAAAAATTTAATCAAACATACATGAATGATTAGGTGACTATTTTCAGTTTTGCGTAAAGTATTACTCAGTGTATGATAATTAATTTATCACACTCACATATACGATAATTTTATTTCAAGGTTACTATATATAGTAGTCTATAAACAAAAGTTTCTACATCAGAAACGATCTCGTCAAAATGCATTACTAAATTTACAAATCTTGTCTTTTTGTGCTGTATGTAAATAAGTTCAGAGAATCAGTTTTATTTTAGAGCATATCAGATATTTAACAGTTGAGACAATTTTTAGTATTATAGAGAATTAACACATCCACCATTTAATTTATAAACAAATAATTGGATACTATTTGTCTTACGTACGACTTAGTCAACGGCAGGTATTTGGAGGATGTACTACACTTATCATAACTTACCATAATTATATTGTAATAGAAATTAAATCAAAACAACCTGACTAAATAGATTCTATAAAAGGCGTGCACATAATATGAAGAAGTCATTAAAAAACAAAAAGGATTAAATTATACACCTATCAACATATATTCTTAAGAACGCACCTTATCGAAATTGTTAGGATGTTTCGAGGTTCTTTTCTGTTAATATTTTTTCCGTTACAATAAAAATAACAATTGACTAATGGCAGGCAAGTAGTAATTCATGCTGTGTGTATTTGTATATAGTGTTTCCTAAATTGTATATTAATAATATACACACCTACAAATGACCTTTCGCACTAGACGCACCTAAATGAGAATCCATCAATATGAAAAACAGGTTAGTATTCATTCACGGATAGTGCCTATCGACTCTTTACTTTACACTTTACAGACAGCATTAGGAATAGGATATTAGTCATATATTATTAGAACTAACTTATAAAATTGGAGCAGACCCAAAGAAAGGTTTATCTTATGAGTATATATGCCTTTAGTAGACTAACATAAATGACCTTCTAACATAAATAACTTTTAATTTCAAAATGGTTCCCATAATATTCCTTCTAAATTTTTAGTCTATATACCTGAAATAACTAAGTATTTGTTTCATATTGTTACGGGAACGTCAGGAGCGTTGCGCACGATAAACTGAAAATTCCCCAGATCTAGGGAAAATCGGCCCAATCTGGCAACACCGCATCCAACGATTCTGTACAGTACCACTTATTATAAGAACCCAGTAGGATAACAATATTATTATTACATTAATCGAAATGTTATATATAGGGTTAAAATGGGTGCGAATATTTGAACTTGTACTACCTGAAATAGATGGACCGTGTTTTTCAAACAATAAAAACCGACGTAGATAAGACAATATAATTCTGAACTTCTATAATGCCGTCGCTTAAAATCCCCTATTACGGTTTGCATAAAGACAGTAAATGATTAAAATGATTGCTCTTTCAATATATTATTTAGTATTATTTCTTCAACACGCGGCAACAATGAAATGCAAACCACCGGGCGGAATGTACACATACCATTATACTAAAGCAAAGTCAACAACACAACTTACCAGTGAAATGGTTAATGGTTTCAATGTCAGTGAACACTGACATTGAAACCATATGGACAGGGTATATTTAAACCAATATTTTCCCGACTTATTTCTGACATCTCTTTATACCCATATTGTATACCTATATTGTTGTATACCCATATTTTATGGAGTACATCCATATCTATATTGTATACAGTAATACTAATATTTATACTGCCCCACACTCTTCAAAAATGGCAATAATTATGGACAAATGATATTGATATCCAAAACTGAAAATGATACAACATCTCGAGATGACATATATGACTTGACAAGTCCGTCCTTTTCCGTACTTAGAGATAAAAATTGCTGGATATTTAAATAATTGATAGTTTTTAATGAATATGAATGAATATCTAATCGAAACAGAATATCTTGACGTTTTCTACTACTGATGTGCACTTATTAGCTATGTTCGCGGTAGCGATTCCGAAGTAATTCAGACATCAGATTCATGCGCAGTTTGAAGTTGGGCGTGAGCGGTGCCGAGAAATGTAAGTTCGGGATTATAAACTCTGTGTTCACGGAGCATAAACATTTAATACCGAACTTGTTTCGAATGTGCCCAATGCATCCCGGGACTCGAGCTAGAATTTTTAATCCGACGCATGCGTATTGCAATTTGCAGGGTACTATGTGGAACTGGGTTCTGTTTCTGACATGGGAATGTGAGGTTATGTGATTTAATTTATGTTTATGAAAAACCATAACAACGTTTTGTGTACATAATTCCCTTCATTTAGTTCCTTTTATATTTCACACGTTACCACGTGCTTTGTAGGTACTTGCACATTGATAAATACTTCCTAAATTACGTACCTACATGTTATAGGTATTAGATGTCTGCTCATTTTGAATCGTGTTATAATGATTTAGAGGAGGTCATCAGGGTTTTAAAAGTAGGTACCTAAACAAAATATGAGAATATGAGATAACATGAAACAAAATTTTATTTTAAACGCAGTTTGTGTATTCATGCACATCCCTTAGTTTCCTAACCAAATAAAATCGTCACAGATCACCGACAAAACGACTAAAATGCTAACTCTATAGAATGACACAGAACACCAAGAGAACTGTAAACAGAGAACACGTTCATAAAACGTTCGCGGACTATGAAAAATCTAGAGCTGATGCAGAATATGACATGCACATTTGAAATGTTCGGGATAAATTCAGAATTAATTCCGAATGTGCTCAGGATTCCTACCGCGAACATAGCTATTATAACTACATACTATTTAATAAATGTGAAACTCAGAATAGTGAAAATAGTCCGTTGCAAAGTTCAGAGCTAAATGTCGTATTATTCAGAGCCAAATGTCCTATTGTTAGAAAGATGTATTGGAGACACCAACGATCCGTCAGACAGCGAACCTTGTAGGATTATTAGTAAAATAATATTTATCTGGCGGGACGGTTTGTCATGATAGACACATTATTATACTGTATTTAAGTATCATTGAAAAATGTATACTTACGCAACTTGGGCATTTAATAAATATTGTTTGATTATATATAAACAATTCAACCGTTGTCAAAGAAAATGAAATATATTTTTTTATATTCGTACAGCGGATTAACTAACCTATTGTGCACTTTTTGATAAAAGCACCAAATTTGTCACAGAGGTAGACCGATATAATATGAACAAATTTGGATGTAGAACCATTAATTTAACTTTAACCCGGGAACTGAGCTAGCTTCCTCAGAGTCGAAGAAAACAAAACAAACAGTCAGGACAGTCAAGACAAGTCAGCTGTTTATGTTTATATTCCTCTCTGACATCATATGACGCATTCCCGCTTGCAGAGAGGAGCTGCACATCACTAAAGGAGATGATGTCTTGAGAAAGCCACCGCTCCTGGATACTAGGTGCTTGCAATTGGCGCGAGGAGGCCGACACCCGCATTATGTTGCAGGCCGCCCACGCTGCTCACAATGACCAGATGAAGATCCTTATCTGCACAGTAGATACTGATGTTGTTGTCCTGAAAGTGGCACGTACCTTGAATGATGAAACTGAAGTGTTCCGAACCTTCCACTCGAGAAGACGTTCCGATTCTTGGAAGCCCATGAGATAGCTCGGGCTCTGGGTCCTAAAAAATCTCAGGCCCTACCGATGTTTTATGCTTTGACAGGCTGCGACAAGATCTCCTGCTTCGCCGGACGTGGAAAAAGGACAGCATGGGCAGTGTTGACAGTGCTATCTTAGCTGACCCAGGCACTCACTCGTCTCTCCACCGCAACAGATCCTATTCATGAACAGGCGATGCACACCATTGAAAGGTTCATCACACTGCTTTATGACAGAACAAGCACATACACAGATATCGACAAGACACGTCGCAAACTGTTTGCAAAAAAAGGCAAAATCCTCAGTATACCAGGGCTCCAAAATCAGGAGCAGTATACCAGGGCGGACTTGTCTGGGGTCAGGCCCTGGTTCCTGCACCCCTGGTTCCTGCACCAACAGTGCCATCACTAACCGACTAAGGTTGGATAAAGACCAGCGGCGTGTATGAACCCTTCTGGATAACGCTACCCGAAGCATCTCAGATCTGCAAATAACTCGTCTCCTGCAAATGCAAAGACTGTATGAAAAAGTGCCAGAAGACTAGTCTGAAATGCACACCACAGTGTGCTTACGACGGAGAGTGCTCTGAGGACTTAAGTCGCATTCTTAAAAAGAATGTTTTGAACTGGCAGTACACTGTAAAACTGATTTTTAATATTTTGTCTTTTAATTTTTTAATGAAATATGAAAAATGTACAGAAATGAAAAAGTTTGTTTGATTGTAATAAATCTTAGCCTTCCATTAATCTTTAAATTACTTTAAACGTTTCACATACAATATACTTCACAGTCATATTATAAAGTTAAATTAATATTTTGTATTGTATTTTTTTAAATAATTTAAAATGTGAAATATAAAATTATTAAATAAATATATACATATATAACTTACAAACTATCTGGCAAGTTTTCAGTAAAAACATTCAATAAACATTCACTAAAACCTTCAGCAACAAACTTTTACTAACTTCTGTTGTTTTTCGGGTGTCCACTGGCGGCCATTTTGGAAAATGGCCGCCAATTGTTCATATTTCATCGGTCTACCTGTGTACCAAATGTTGTGCTTTTATCAAAAAGTGCACAACATGTTGAAATATCCTAGCAAAACTGCCGCACTATATGACAAATATAAAAATTTAGATTTAAAGAATTTGATTTGACAGCGAATAAAGTTGTATGCAATTCAGATCATAAACGATCATTACAGTATACGCCGCCGCGCTATCTGATATTCACGGCTAGAAAGAATGATGTTTGTTATTAACATAAATTACTATTATGGGTATTAAGTAATAGTATATATTTTATATAAGGCTAACATTTAACCGTTCATCTTATATAATTTTTAATATCACTAGATGAAAGGTATTTATAAAAAAATATGAGGTTACCTTAATGTATGTGCTTATTGGTTGGCTTGGATTTATTGCACATATATGTTAGCAAAAGATCAAATATATTATGTAAGTTAGCCTGCATGTCCATCAAATGTGAGTTTTTATTGATCACAAATAATCATTAGAAACTTTAGGAAATATAGTCGTATATATCCAAAACTATGCTGATATAATTTCGATAATAGTACCTAGTATGATAATGGCAGGCCACAAATCGGTATTAGGGCATCTTCAAATATTCAGTCGCACTATTCTGTCTATATGTAATTTACATAAATAGCACTATTCACCTTTATATATTATCTCTGATTTTCCGTAGGACACTAGCTACGCTAGGTGTTGCCCTAAGAAATAAATAATTACGATTGTCACTTGCGCCGCTACAATTTATATTTTATTTACTACCGTACGACTTTATTTATCGGTTACAGAACAAGTGTCAATAATTTAAAAGTGCCGGCAATTTATAGGACTGCCGTTTCACTTTCGAAGTATTAATTATTACCGTAAATTATGACTTATCTTAATTGTTGTTAGTTAAATTTCATAAAATTGTTTATGTACCTGTTGCGTGGTTAATAAACCGCAAAGATACTGTAATGTACTTTGTTATTTGTTATTTATCAAGCCGTGGTAGCCGTAGAAAAACATGGGCGTATCAAGATGTACCTTTTATGTTTACCGTAAAAAGCGGATTGATTGGTTACGTTTATTCAGGAATAAATACAACACAATACCTAATTAATTCGTATTATCTCATTAACGAGTCTTTAGTAGTAAAAATGCTGTGTGCATGGGTTAACTATATGACTGTCTTCTGCATGAATGTCTAAAACATCTAGTGTTTAGCTAGGAGATATTTTTTTTTATTTCTTGGATTGATAGGGTTAGGATTTATTTAATTGGTCATTTACTTCAACTTGTCATTAATACCTACTATTTTCATACTGACATTTTTATGTGATATTAGTTCTGACATTGGACACGGACAGGTATTCACATTTTTAGCAAACATATTACTTATTCCTATAGGTACCTATAAATTATTACCAATAGTGAGAATAAATTGTAAATAGCAGCCCTGATATTATATAGGTACTTAATATGTGATGTGTGTAAAATAATAATCTTTACTGAAATTATCAAAGGGTGTACATTATAAAAGAATCTGATTGTAGAAATACCTTTGTTTCTTAGGGAGGTATTTCCTTAACGACAGATAATAATGCACAATAAGTCATTGCAAGGCACTCAAAGCGGTCGCCACGTTATTTCTATGTAAAGAAATTTCAGTAATTATTTCATATTAACAAATTTAATTGGTATATATTGTGCACGATAGTATTACATGTGTTTCCATATTATTTTGTAAATATTATTTTGTAAAAGTGATAGTACGGTTATCAAAATCATAGTAGAAATTCTAGGCAGTATCTTAGATATTTGTACCAAACCTTTCGTCACTTTGACGACAAGTATTTTACAAACAAATAGTCATCAACTGAAATCAAAGAAGAAAATCCAGTAGTACTACGAGGTTTAGTTCCCAGATTTAGCAGAAAGAGTTCCTGTAGCAGATTCACGCAGCAGAGGCATCCAGTCCAGATTCATCACAACACCAATGTGGAGACCTCTACCACATGAGTGCGGTAGTGTTTTTATTTACGTGTTTTAAGGATTTACGTCGTATAAAGTTAATAACAAACCCCAATTTCCATATATTGTCTCCGTTATATATATATATATATATATATATATATATATATATATATATATATATATATATATATATATATATATATATATATATATATATATATATATATATATATATATATATATATATATATATATATATATATATATATATATATATATATATATATATATATATATATATATATATATATATATATATATATATATTAGGATATTAGGGAGTAAATTATCTATAAATTGGAGGTTTAGTTTGCTAACTATTCCTAAAAAAATACACTACGTTCCAATCACATCTAATTTATCGCCATTATTTCTTGTAAGCTTGTTCCGCTAATAATGTTTGCTTTGATCAATCGCCATACGATTATTCATGATCCCTCCTCAATTTAGATAAGAAAGTTTGCTCGAGCGGCTATAAAAATTCTCTATTATCAGAAACATTTCTCGTTTGACGACATAATCAATACGATAAATACCGTAGTCAATATAACTTCCCATGAAATTGCCAACATTAACTTCATTGACGTAATAAATAAGACGACGTATGCTGATAAGGGGATCGAGCATAAATTCGTCAGGATAACGAATTATCCTCGTATGATAATAAAATCATGGATTTCGAATTCATAATAGATTACCTCACAAAGACTACAGCCCACACAGTATTATCGGCTGCTTGAATATTTAGCAAAAATATGGATATATATTCATACGGTATACCTAAGTGTTTCATACTTCTTCACTTACGCCTTTCATTTATCGTTTTTTATGGGGAAATTCTATATTTTTATTAGAGATGCGTGAAGATAGAAGTTCGCATCTTATTTGAGCTGATCAGCGGATCTCCCCTTAGGCGTGCATCTCCAGGCTTACTGTCACTTGTTTGCCACACCTTTGGATTCCTGCTAAGTTGATTTATAATGTACATTACATTATTACTCGGCCATTTCACTGCTCTTCGTCTCCGAGGCGATCTTATATTCAAATGCCCGCTATTTATGGAATGTCTATACTTTAATTTGATTTATATGACGCGGTTGAGATTGAAAATCTCTTATAAGACTGTAGGGATAATGCGGTTCTTCAATGCATTATAAAGTTTTGCTTTGCCTAGGAGTAGGCCTTAAGCTCCATATATTCATACATTTACGTGACCTTGGCGTTGTTCTGCAACGAAATGTCTAAGAGAACTTTAAAGATACGAAAGTAGTAGTCGCACCGACTGAAAATCACACTTCTGTAGTCCCTCAAAGGTATTATGTAATTATTTTACTGCTTAATACTTATTTAAATGACAGTTTATGTACATTTAGTAAATGTCGATGATTTAAAAATAATCCACTCAAGTGCAGGGCATTGTCTCCCCAGGAAATGAAATTAGTATAGTAC
>CAXKVY010001573.1:0-15953 GCA_964058915.1 Tetropium fuscum
ATCTTCACGCATCTCTAATAAAAATATAGAATTTCCCCATAAAAAACGATAAATGAAAGGCGTAAGTGAAGAAGTATGAAACACTTAGGTATACCGTATGAATATATATCCATATTTTTGCTAAATATTCAAGCAGCCGATAATACTGTGTGGGCTGTAGTCTTTGTGAGGTAATCTATTATGAATTCGAAATCCATGATTTTATTATCATACGAGGATAATTCGTTATCCTGACGAATTTATGCTCGATCCCCTTATCAGCATACGTCGTCTTATTTATTACGTCAATGAAGTTAATGTTGGCAATTTCATGGGAAGTTATATTGACTACGGTATTTATCGTATTGATTATGTCGTCAAACGAGAAATGTTTCTGATAATAGAGAATTTTTATAGCCGCTCGAGCAAACTTTCTTATCTAAATTGAGGAGGGATCATGAATAATCGTATGGCGATTGATCAAAGCAAACATTATTAGCGGAACAAGCTTACAAGAAATAATGGCGATAAATTAGATGTGATTGGAACGTAGTGTATTTTTTTAGGAATAGTTAGCAAACTAAACCTCCAATTTATAGATAATTTACTCCCTAATATCCTAATATATATATATATATATATATATATATATATATATATATATATATATATATATATATATATATATATATATATATATATATATAGATATATATATATATATATATATATATATATATATATATATATATATATATATATATATATATATATATATATATATATATATATATATATATATATATATATATATAACGGAGACAATATATGGAAATTGGGGTTTGTTATTAACTTTATACGACGTAAATCCTTAAAACACGTAAATAAAAACACTACCGCACTCATGTGGTAGAGGTCTCCACATTGGTGTTGTGATGAATCTGGACTGGATGCCTCTGCTGCGTGAATCTGCTACAGGAACTCTTTCTGCTAAATCTGGGAACTAAACCTCGTAGTACTACTGGATTTTCTTCTTTGATTTCAGTTGATGACTATTTGTTTGTAAAATACTTGTCGTCAAAGTGACGAAAGGTTTGGTACAAATATCTAAGATACTGCCTAGAATTTCTACTATGATTTTGATAACCGTACTATCACTTTTACAAAATAATATTTACAAAATAATATGGAAACACATGTAATACTATCGTGCACAATATATACCAATTAAATTTGTTAATATGAAATAATTACTGAAATTTCTTTACATAGAAATAACGTGGCGACCGCTTTGAGTGCCTTGCAATGACTTATTGTGCATTATTATCTGTCGTTAAGGAAATACCTCCCTAAGAAACAAAGGTATTTCTACAATCAGATTCTTTTATAATGTACACCCTTTGATAATTTCAGTAAAGATTATTATTTTACACACATCACATATTAAGTACCTATATAATATCAGGGCTGCTATTTACAATTTATTCTCACTATTGGTAATAATTTATAGGTACCTATAGGAATAAGTAATATGTTTGCTAAAAATGTGAATACCTGTCCGTGTCCAATGTCAGAACTAATATCACATAAAAATGTCAGTATGAAAATAGTAGGTATTAATGACAAGTTGAAGTAAATGACCAATTAAATAAATCCTAACCCTATCAATCCAAGAAATAAAAAAAAATATCTCCTAGCTAAACACTAGATGTTTTAGACATTCATGCAGAAGACAGTCATATAGTTAACCCATGCACACAGCATTTTTACTACTAAAGACTCGTTAATGAGATAATACGAATTAATTAGGTATTGTGTTGTATTTATTCCTGAATAAACGTAACCAATCAATCCGCTTTTTACGGTAAACATAAAAGGTACATCTTGATACGCCCATGTTTTTCTACGGCTACCACGGCTTGATAAATAACAAATAACAAAGTACATTACAGTATCTTTGCGGTTTATTAACCACGCAACAGGTACATAAACAATTTTATGAAATTTAACTAACAACAATTAAGATAAGTCATAATTTACGGTAATAATTAATACTTCGAAAGTGAAACGGCAGTCCTATAAATTGCCGGCACTTTTAAATTATTGACACTTGTTCTGTAACCGATAAATAAAGTCGTACGGTAGTAAATAAAATATAAATTGTAGCGGCGCAAGTGACAATCGTAATTATTTATTTCTTAGGGCAACACCTAGCGTAGCTAGTGTCCTACGGAAAATCAGAGATAATATATAAAGGTGAATAGTGCTATTTATGTAAATTACATATAGACAGAATAGTGCGACTGAATATTTGAAGATGCCCTAATACCGATTTGTGGCCTGCCATTATCATACTAGGTACTATTATCGAAATTATATCAGCATAGTTTTGGATATATACGACTATATTTCCTAAAGTTTCTAATGATTATTTGTGATCAATAAAAACTCACATTTGATGGACATGCAGGCTAACTTACATAATATATTTGATCTTTTGCTAACATATATGTGCAATAAATCCAAGCCAACCAATAAGCACATACATTAAGGTAACCTCATATTTTTTTATAAATACCTTTCATCTAGTGATATTAAAAATTATATAAGATGAACGGTTAAATGTTAGCCTTATATAAAATATATACTATTACTTAATACCCATAATAGTAATTTATGTTAATAACAAACATCATTCTTTCTAGCCGTGAATATCAGATAGCGCGGCGGCGTATACTGTAATGATCGTTTATGATCTGAATTGCATACAACTTTATTCGCTGTCAAATCAAATTCTTTAAATCTAAATTTTTATATTTGTCATATAGTGCGGCAGTTTTGCTAGGATATTTCAACATGTTGTGCACTTTTTGATAAAAGCACAACATTTGGTACACAGGTAGACCGATGAAATATGAACAATTGGCGGCCATTTTCCAAAATGGCCGCCAGTGGACACCCGAAAAACAACAGAAGTTAGTAAAAGTTTGTTGCTGAAGGTTTTAGTGAATGTTTATTGAATGTTTTTACTGAAAACTTGCCAGATAGTTTGTAAGTTATATATGTATATATTTATTTAATAATTTTATATTTCACATTTTAAATTATTTAAAAAAATACAATACAAAATATTAATTTAACTTTATAATATGACTGTGAAGTATATTGTATGTGAAACGTTTAAAGTAATTTAAAGATTAATGGAAGGCTAAGATTTATTACAATCAAACAAACTTTTTCATTTCTGTACATTTTTCATATTTCATTAAAAAATTAAAAGACAAAATATTAAAAATCAGTTTTACAGTGTACTGCCAGTTCAAAACATTCTTTTTAAGAATGCGACTTAAGTCCTCAGAGCACTCTCCGTCGTAAGCACACTGTGGTGTGCATTTCAGACTAGTCTTCTGGCACTTTTTCATACAGTCTTTGCATTTGCAGGAGACGAGTTATTTGCAGATCTGAGATGCTTCGGGTAGCGTTATCCAGAAGGGTTCATACACGCCGCTGGTCTTTATCCAACCTTAGTCGGTTAGTGATGGCACTGTTGGTGCAGGAACCAGGGGTGCAGGAACCAGGGCCTGACCCCAGACAAGTCCGCCCTGGTATACTGCTCCTGATTTTGGAGCCCTGGTATACTGAGGATTTTGCCTTTTTTTGCAAACAGTTTGCGACGTGTCTTGTCGATATCTGTGTATGTGCTTGTTCTGTCATAAAGCAGTGTGATGAACCTTTCAATGGTGTGCATCGCCTGTTCATGAATAGGATCTGTTGCGGTGGAGAGACGAGTGAGTGCCTGGGTCAGCTAAGATAGCACTGTCAACACTGCCCATGCTGTCCTTTTTCCACGTCCGGCGAAGCAGGAGATCTTGTCGCAGCCTGTCAAAGCATAAAACATCGGTAGGGCCTGAGATTTTTTAGGACCCAGAGCCCGAGCTATCTCATGGGCTTCCAAGAATCGGAACGTCTTCTCGAGTGGAAGGTTCGGAACACTTCAGTTTCATCATTCAAGGTACGTGCCACTTTCAGGACAACAACATCAGTATCTACTGTGCAGATAAGGATCTTCATCTGGTCATTGTGAGCAGCGTGGGCGGCCTGCAACATAATGCGGGTGTCGGCCTCCTCGCGCCAATTGCAAGCACCTAGTATCCAGGAGCGGTGGCTTTCTCAAGACATCATCTCCTTTAGTGATGTGCAGCTCCTCTCTGCAAGCGGGAATGCGTCATATGATGTCAGAGAGGAATATAAACATAAACAGCTGACTTGTCTTGACTGTCCTGACTGTTTGTTTTGTTTTCTTCGACTCTGAGGAAGCTAGCTCAGTTCCCGGGTTAAAGTTAAATTAATGGTTCTACATCCAAATTTGTTCATATTATATCGGTCTACCTCTGTGACAAATTTGGTGCTTTTATCAAAAAGTGCACAATAGGTTAGTTAATCCGCTGTACGAATATAAAAAAATATATTTCATTTTCTTTGACAACGGTTGAATTGTTTATATATAATCAAACAATATTTATTAAATGCCCAAGTTGCGTAAGTATACATTTTTCAATGATACTTAAATACAGTATAATAATGTGTCTATCATGACAAACCGTCCCGCCAGATAAATATTATTTTACTAATAATCCTACAAGGTTCGCTGTCTGACGGATCGTTGGTGTCTCCAATACATCTTTCTAACAATAGGACATTTGGCTCTGAATAATACGACATTTAGCTCTGAACTTTGCAACGGACTATTTTCACTATTCTGAGTTTCACATTTATTAAATAGTATGTAGTTATAATAGCTATGTTCGCGGTAGGAATCCTGAGCACATTCGGAATTAATTCTGAATTTATCCCGAACATTTCAAATGTGCATGTCATATTCTGCATCAGCTCTAGATTTTTCATAGTCCGCGAACGTTTTATGAACGTGTTCTCTGTTTACAGTTCTCTTGGTGTTCTGTGTCATTCTATAGAGTTAGCATTTTAGTCGTTTTGTCGGTGATCTGTGACGATTTTATTTGGTTAGGAAACTAAGGGATGTGCATGAATACACAAACTGCGTTTAAAATAAAATTTTGTTTCATGTTATCTCATATTCTCATATTTTGTTTAGGTACCTACTTTTAAAACCCTGATGACCTCCTCTAAATCATTATAACACGATTCAAAATGAGCAGACATCTAATACCTATAACATGTAGGTACGTAATTTAGGAAGTATTTATCAATGTGCAAGTACCTACAAAGCACGTGGTAACGTGTGAAATATAAAAGGAACTAAATGAAGGGAATTATGTACACAAAACGTTGTTATGGTTTTTCATAAACATAAATTAAATCACATAACCTCACATTCCCATGTCAGAAACAGAACCCAGTTCCACATAGTACCCTGCAAATTGCAATACGCATGCGTCGGATTAAAAATTCTAGCTCGAGTCCCGGGATGCATTGGGCACATTCGAAACAAGTTCGGTATTAAATGTTTATGCTCCGTGAACACAGAGTTTATAATCCCGAACTTACATTTCTCGGCACCGCTCACGCCCAACTTCAAACTGCGCATGAATCTGATGTCTGAATTACTTCGGAATCGCTACCGCGAACATAGCTAATAAGTGCACATCAGTAGTAGAAAACGTCAAGATATTCTGTTTCGATTAGATATTCATTCATATTCATTAAAAACTATCAATTATTTAAATATCCAGCAATTTTTATCTCTAAGTACGGAAAAGGACGGACTTGTCAAGTCATATATGTCATCTCGAGATGTTGTATCATTTTCAGTTTTGGATATCAATATCATTTGTCCATAATTATTGCCATTTTTGAAGAGTGTGGGGCAGTATAAATATTAGTATTACTGTATACAATATAGATATGGATGTACTCCATAAAATATGGGTATACAACAATATAGGTATACAATATGGGTATAAAGAGATGTCAGAAATAAGTCGGGAAAATATTGGTTTAAATATACCCTGTCCATATGGTTTCAATGTCAGTGTTCACTGACATTGAAACCATTAACCATTTCACTGGTAAGTTGTGTTGTTGACTTTGCTTTAGTATAATGGTATGTGTACATTCCGCCCGGTGGTTTGCATTTCATTGTTGCCGCGTGTTGAAGAAATAATACTAAATAATATATTGAAAGAGCAATCATTTTAATCATTTACTGTCTTTATGCAAACCGTAATAGGGGATTTTAAGCGACGGCATTATAGAAGTTCAGAATTATATTGTCTTATCTACGTCGGTTTTTATTGTTTGAAAAACACGGTCCATCTATTTCAGGTAGTACAAGTTCAAATATTCGCACCCATTTTAACCCTATATATAACATTTCGATTAATGTAATAATAATATTGTTATCCTACTGGGTTCTTATAATAAGTGGTACTGTACAGAATCGTTGGATGCGGTGTTGCCAGATTGGGCCGATTTTCCCTAGATCTGGGGAATTTTCAGTTTATCGTGCGCAACGCTCCTGACGTTCCCGTAACAATATGAAACAAATACTTAGTTATTTCAGGTATATAGACTAAAAATTTAGAAGGAATATTATGGGAACCATTTTGAAATTAAAAGTTATTTATGTTAGAAGGTCATTTATGTTAGTCTACTAAAGGCATATATACTCATAAGATAAACCTTTCTTTGGGTCTGCTCCAATTTTATAAGTTAGTTCTAATAATATATGACTAATATCCTATTCCTAATGCTGTCTGTAAAGTGTAAAGTAAAGAGTCGATAGGCACTATCCGTGAATGAATACTAACCTGTTTTTCATATTGATGGATTCTCATTTAGGTGCGTCTAGTGCGAAAGGTCATTTGTAGGTGTGTATATTATTAATATACAATTTAGGAAACACTATATACAAATACACACAGCATGAATTACTACTTGCCTGCCATTAGTCAATTGTTATTTTTATTGTAACGGAAAAAATATTAACAGAAAAGAACCTCGAAACATCCTAACAATTTCGATAAGGTGCGTTCTTAAGAATATATGTTGATAGGTGTATAATTTAATCCTTTTTGTTTTTTAATGACTTCTTCATATTATGTGCACGCCTTTTATAGAATCTATTTAGTCAGGTTGTTTTGATTTAATTTCTATTACAATATAATTATGGTAAGTTATGATAAGTGTAGTACATCCTCCAAATACCTGCCGTTGACTAAGTCGTACGTAAGACAAATAGTATCCAATTATTTGTTTATAAATTAAATGGTGGATGTGTTAATTCTCTATAATACTAAAAATTGTCTCAACTGTTAAATATCTGATATGCTCTAAAATAAAACTGATTCTCTGAACTTATTTACATACAGCACAAAAAGACAAGATTTGTAAATTTAGTAATGCATTTTGACGAGATCGTTTCTGATGTAGAAACTTTTGTTTATAGACTACTATATATAGTAACCTTGAAATAAAATTATCGTATATGTGAGTGTGATAAATTAATTATCATACACTGAGTAATACTTTACGCAAAACTGAAAATAGTCACCTAATCATTCATGTATGTTTGATTAAATTTTTATGAACTGTCGCCTACTAAGTTTTACCATTTTTAATATATTGCTAAAACTAATTGAAGATTCTTTAAGGATTTATCTCTAGTGATGCTATGATTCTCAGAAGGAAAAACAATACCTTTCTATATTTGTGTGGGTGCTGAACCTGCTAATATAATTAGATTGTTTCGTTTTCTGGAAGTATTGAATTAAGAACCTAACTCGTGGCAAATAATAAAAATAAATAAAATGTCCTCATTGTAAAATATAGGTGGAACTGATTATATAGATGTAATAATAAGTGTATATATCTTATATTGGCTAGAAATGAAACATTGATTGGTGTTAAGCTGCCTATAGTTAATATACTTACCCAATTTGACTAAATAGCAGCTTTAATTTTGATTAAATCTAGGTACTAAAAATATAGGCTATTAATCTGGCAACTAATAAATCTAGTAATTCTGGTTCGATTCATTTTATAATATAGATATATAATAGATGAACTAGTAAGTAGCATAATAACAGCGAGTATGTTAATCTTTTATTTTATTTATCATCATTAGACAGATTAGTACCAATCTGACAAATAACATAAATATTAAAAAAATTTATAAAAAAGCGGCAGTGAGAACAGTAAAGTATCCCGGAGAGGGCTAGAACCTTTGATGTGACGATGACGACGATGATTGAGTTTTCACGAATACCAAAACACATACTTCTCACTCAACGCGCCTTTCGCCAACCAAGTTGGCGATCAATATGTTCAAATAGAGCAAATATAAATAGTAGAGTAGGTTAGTGTTTTCTATGAATTTCCGTACATATATCCAGATGTACAACTGGTAACTGTATATTTTTTGCTGTACATTTTGTTATTTTAAATAGCCACCTATGTTTTTTATTATTTTACTAATTCTGTGCGATAAATTAAGGAGAGTTTGTCTAACGCTTGACTTGAAATTTTATTTTCTTATCTTTAGTCACTTTTTGTACATGAAATATTTTCGTTGCGTCAGCATCTAGAACCCATTTTTTTGGGGGATAATATGGAGGGAGGATGGCTCCTTCGAAATATGTATCAATAGTTGAACTGCAATATACCTACTAATATACAGAGTACAAAGAAATGTGTCAAATATGATAATCGAAAATTTCAAAATCTCTACTAATTCAAATGAAACATGCTGTATTTTATTAAACAATGAAATCCACTTCTACAGATCCTACAGTTTTGCAAGAGCTTTCCCTATACCTAGGTTGTGTAGTTTTTGCAAAAAAACGCATTTTTATGGAAAACATCGGAATATTCACCGGTTCTTTATCGAATTAAACGTAGTAAGCGCATTTCTTTAAAATTTGTAGATATTAAGATATTTAGACTACAATACAGAGTAGAGTACAGTATTTTTTAAAGTAGCGAATATTAATATTTTATTTAGATAAGAGCTCTAATAAATAAAACTATATTTACAAAGAGAAAAAAAAATTATTACACTTAATTAAGAATTGCTAAATTATTATTTTTTTAAAGATATCGTAAACCGTTTTGGAAATTCTGATGCGTCAATGATTTGTGGTATTCACTATGATAGGGACAAAACTTTTTTAAATTATTTTATTTGTTAAACTTTTGGAAACTCCGATGAGTAGTGAATTTTCCTGACTGGAATATTTGGATTTTCAATAACAGACCTCGCAATATTTAAGTGATTTTCCTCGTTGCTAATTTCATATCTCCTGGTAGTTTTTCACAATTTGCATTTCTTGTATTTTTCAAATCTTTCCTTTAACTTACAAAGCCGTCAGTACGAGAAAATCGTTGTAAATATGGATGATTTGCCTAAAAAAAAATTAACAAATTCTTCCTTTGAATAATTCATTATTTTTAATCACTGTAGTTATGTACGTGAATGTTTGTTGTAGAAGATATGACATATAAATTTACTGTGGCAGACTGAACAGACTATTATGAACATGTAAAACTATCATGACAGTCGGCGATCCAAAGAAACGCGGACAATACCGATGCTTCCCATAAAAATACGTTTTTTGCAAAAACTACACAACTTAGGTATAAGGAAAGCTATTGCAAAATTGTAGGGTCTGTTGAAGTGCATTTCAGGGTTTAATAAAATACAGAGTATCAAGTACCGAGTTAATTTGAATTAGTGGACATTTTGGAAATTTTCGATTGTCATATTTTTTGACACAATTTTTTTTTGCACTCTTTATATTGCAGTGCAACTTTTGATACATATTTCGAAAGCGCCGCCCTCTCTCTATAGTATCCCAAAAAAATGGTTTATACCTGTTCACATAACCAAAATATTTCATGTGTAAAAAGTAACTAACTTTAAGAAGAAAAAAATTCAAGCCCGATAACTTGAAAACTATCAATATTTTGATATGGGTGCGTTACATAAACTGTTCTTAATTTATCACGTAGAATTCGACAAAATAATAAAAAAAACATATATTGCTATTTAAAATGACAAAGTTAGTACCTGTACAAAAACTGAACACCCTGTACATCCGAATTTATTTTTATTTTGTGGAGCTCAAGAAATTAGGCAACCAACGCTGTAGAAAAAAATTAAAATATCTCCATTGCTAAACTTGATATTGGACTTCCGCGCACTAGGTGGACACCCTGTATATAGATATATATATATATATATATATATATATATATATATATATATATATATATATATATATATATATATATATATATATATATACATATATATATATATATATATATATATATATATATATATATATATATATATATATATATATATATATATATATATATATATATATATATATATATATATATATATATATATATATATATATATATATATATATATATATATATGCCTATATATATCAGGATCATTTCCCATCGGGATCAGGAAGGTCGTCTTTAAGGTAGCAGAGTAAGGAATATTATAGAGAACGAACTTGATTCAACTAATAGATTAATAGTTATTACTTGCACCTTACATAAGTAGGCAACATAAAATTTGTAAATGTTTTCAGTTTTATAGCTTTAACAGTTCACCACTATTGCAAAAACTGTAACGTATAAATATTTACATACTATTTATACACACGTTTTTGCTGCATAATTAAGATTGACCCGCGATTACATCTGTGACATGGCTACTTAAGCCATTAATACCTGACACATTTTTGGGGCCAATTAATTCAATAATTTCAGTTCTAAGCCGAACGGGTTCCAACGAACCAAAATGTTGATCCATTCGAACCCGAAACCACTATCTGTAGCATCCTTCTCTCTCTTCTTTTTATGTAGTCACACTTTAAAAATCATGTATTGAATTTCAGGTTCAAACGAGTTGTCACAAAAGTTTCTGCTGTATATTTATTTCAACATATTTATTATAAAACATTCAAAACATGGCATACATATATAATATGATTTATAATAACATCTATAGGTAACAATAATACACTTCGGAGTTTATTATACAAAGGACTTATCTCTATGAGGCAAGACGTTTTACATTCAGTTCGGTTTATTTACAGTACAGTTTATAAATATTAAGAGTAATTGATATCGTGGTATAACCGCTATAAAACGCTTCAAGAGCACAATTGAGAATTCACAGGGACACAATCATTACAAACTAGCACCTTACAAACAACTTCAGCATAGTCGCATAACAGAAGTCAGTACGACTTACGAAAAGGATTAAACGTTTTCTATTTAAAATAGAGAAATACTGAGATACACTTAAATTAACAAAAAGTTTGACATACGTATATTGCTGTCTACAAAGATTATTGCACTTATCTTGGTTGTAGATATTGCACAATAGCTACTGGAAATATTATATTGATAACATAGTTAAGAATGGCTCATCAGATTTTATGGATATACAGATCGACATGTTTTATATTTTTTACGTTTCATATTTTTATTGGCGAAATTTATTTTTTAATTCATGATACGATATATATATATATATATATATATATATATATATATATATATATATATATATATATATATATATATATATATATATATATATATATATATACATATATATATATATATATATATATATATATATATATATATATATATATATATATATATATATATATATATATATATATATATATATATATATATTGTTACAAGTTAATAGAAAATCTTAGGAAGGTAACTCAATATGATGATCTATTATAAAATAGTTCAATCCGTCGGAAAAAATATTTTGCCAAACCTAATCACTCACATTGATATTTAGATCAAAATAGTATTATTTAGTAAATATATTCTTATTTTTATGATTTTTAGGGTTCTGTTATACTCTAGAACTCGCCTACATTGTAGAAATTTTATAAATTAAACAAAATGTAGATGGAAATGTAGATGACTCTGGTAGGTATCAATAAATAAGTCTTCCTGATAAAAATTAAGAATGTATACTTAAGTTAATAAAATATTTTATATCACTATCCGAATAAAGTTCTTCGCCATTGTAAGAAATTTATCCATTTCCCTTTTACATGCATATTATGGTTTTGCTACCATTGTAAAATAATTGTACAATTATTGAATATACTTAATTTAAGTATTTAATACTGCTAAATACTAATCATTATTCGCTATCTATGTGACTGTTCAATTATAATGTAATGTAATGTTCGAATGTTACTTACTAGAGTGTTTGTAAAAGTTTAAATACTATATATCTATATTGAGTTACCTACTGTATCTACTAAGAAAATTGTTAAATATTATGTCCGCAGGTAAAAAAAGTAGACAAAATCCAGCCAATAAATCCCCATAAAGGTTTAATAGTGCAGCAATAATATTATTGTATGTAAATACGCAAAACGTAGATGATAATATAAAATATCAATTATAATACTAAGACTTCACTATAACAATTCACTAGGTTTTCCTAAGTACAAAAATAATTTAGAGTATTTCATACATCCTTCTTAACGCAAACTATATGCACATTTTTATGTTCATTTTCCTACAACTACATATCACACTTTTACTAAAATTATATATATATATATTAATAATGGCTAATTTATTATTATGACACCGTATCTCTAAAAATGCTGCCTGTAAATTTGATATTCCTATTTTTTACTTCATGAAAAATTATTTTGTTTCAGAAGAAAAAATTTATAAAATAATTAAATTTGGTTTCTACATTAAATTTCTCCTGTAATTGACTGTTTTGATTATCTACTTTAAGGCCATTTTATCATTATTTACGTGGAACGAAAGTTAACTGAAATATACCTATATATCGAACATTGTCGATTAACATAATTCACTTACCCAGGCAAATATCGTGTATAATAAATAACGTAGTTCAAACGGACTTATGTGCTCTTAAAATACAAAATTTACATTCGATTCAATTATCAGTCTATTGCATAATCGTTACGTTAGCAGAAAATCACAGAAATCCGCCGGCTCCAACGAGTGTTCTGTAAAATCTGTATGCAGTAATGCTGGAAGGGATGGATCTCCAAAGTCTACTGGCGATAAAGAAGGCTCAGGAAAATCAGGAGATGCTAGGAGCGATGATCCAGAGTGGTCTGAAAGAGGTAAGGACTCCCCATCAGACTCTAAGAATAAACAGTCCAAGTCGCTGTAATCCGAGAGTGACTCTAGTTCGCTGGGCCCGTTTAACGCAGCACTTAAAGTCGATATATACTTCATTGCCAGGCGTAGGGTGGTGATTTTGGTTAATTTCTCATTTGTAACAGGCACTGGAGCAGCTTGCATTTGCGGAATTACGTGCCTCAAGGTCTCAAAGGCTTGATTTATTTCCCGCATCCTATTTCTCTCCCTGGCGTTTGCGGTTTTGCGTCTATACTTACTCAAAGGAGCAGCTTTCTGTTTCTGCTTATGGGATTTGCTTTGACGGGACCCTGACTCTGTAATAGCATGTTTCGCAGATTCCGTAGCCCTCCTTAATGATCTGGGCCGCAGGGAATACTTATCTTCTTTCACCGGAGGCGAGGAGTTTCCGAACTCATCGTTGTTGTTGTTAGCGTCGGTGTAATTCAGCTCTGAAAGTTGAGATGATAGCCTTTCAGATAAGTCACTATACTGTAGCAAAGAGTCCATTTTTAATCACAGTTTGTTACACTTAACACATAAATCACAATTTGGTTACTAAGAGAGAAATAACATCGCGCGGGACAATCAGGGTTCGTCGCCTAACTGCCTACTGTAGTCTCCTAGATATCTCTGCACAAACGCTTGAACGTGGTCCAGTGAAGGTTGAGGTGCTTGGCGGTGTTAACCGCTTGACTTCGACTTGGTCACTGAGTTTTGTCGGGTGTCTGTGGCCGGTGGTAAAGCGGATTCCCCACCTGAGCACGCGATATGGCCCGCATCACAATACATATGCGTCAGGCGAAGAGAAATGATGAATTGGAAGATCATTGTGAAGGAGGAATAAACGATGATAGAGATCTTTAGCGTAAATGATTAAGAGCTCAGATTATTGTGAAATACTTTGGACGGATCATTAGCACTTTGGAGATGTGGGGTCGTAGCATTGTATTACCATAACTATGGTTTAAGAACCTTAGCGCATGGATTATGGATTATATTATAATGTATACAAAATTTAACAGGGAATGTCTCAATGACTCAGAACTATTCTCCTAACTATATAATATATATATATATATATATATATATATATATATATATATGTATATATATATATATATATATATATATATATATATATATATATATATATATATATATATATATATATATATATATATATATATATATATATATATATATATATATATATATATATTGCGAGAAGAAGTCTTGAAATCTTGGACTTGTAGCACTTCATTACATAAGAGAAATAAGCAAATAGATGAATAATAAAGAAGGTGAAAAAACTTGTACGGTAAGGTTGGAAAAACTTGTGGTTGGTTCGTTTCCGTATACATGTCCAGATATGCAACTGGTAAGTGTGTCTTCCTTATTATTCATCTATTTGCTTATTTCTCTATGTAACAAACCCAAGATTTCTTCTCGAAAAACAAATATTAATAGCAAAGAATTTAAAAGCTAATATATATATATATATATATATATATATATATATATATATATATATATATATATATATATATATATATATATATATATATATATATATATATATATATATATATATATATATATATATCCAGAGATGTGGGAAAATAGCTCACAATAAACATAAAATTGCATTGAAATTTAAAGTATCCACCTGCTTATGGAAAATGACAATAAGTCAGACAAAGACAATACGAAACAAAGTCGCGGTGCATAAAACAAAGAGAGACAGTCAGGACGATACAATGAACATGTCCGCTATGATTGCAAATAACAGTCACAAATTTAGTATGACCACAAAATCAGTGCAGACAAGTGAAATCGATAATTATACAGTAATTATATTGTGTTTATATGAGACACAATATTAACAAATATATCAAGCAAAATCAAACACCAGGAAATGAAGATTATAATAGCAACGTAATCTCGATGAAAGGTCAAAACTTCAAGCGAGATGACCGGTGTGTATATTGGAGGCAAAATGAATAGACAGCCGAAAAGTGTTTTAAATGGTGTAAGTAGCCAAATATACTTTGAACAATACCATTATTACGTATTTGTTGTGAAATAAGTAAAATCAAAATTAAACAATGTTTGTGATTGGGCAAAATCAAAGTACAACGCTGGTAACCAAGAAATTGTGCTTTTGTTAAAAGGACAGGTAATAACCAATCTGACATTTATTGTAATCTTTGCTAACGATTTATTTATTTGCTTGTGTATGTGTGTACACGAATTTTTATGTTTCTTATTTTGTTTATGCATATAGATATTGGTCTCTGAATGTTCCAAATATTTAATTCATTTAAGATAATTAAGGTGTCGTAGGTTCTGACATAGTTCTTTTTATAAAACTTCTTTGCATAATTTTAAAAACTATTTCCCTTAAATTCCCTAAGAATACATTTTAAGATTAATTGAAAATTAACTTTATTTTTACTTGCTCATGGCCGTAGTGCTGGTTGGGATTTCAAAGTGTGGGCTATTTTTCTATATTTTTTTCGAAAACATCGATAACTTTCGAAAAACATTTTCTTATGTACGATTTTTCCACAAGCACTTCCGATCTGTACAACGACGGAGTAATATATAAATATAACTAATACTAATTTATTAACAATTTAGGTTATGCTATAGTCCATCATGTATTATATCATATACAATGACAATTTCCATCAAATTTCCACCTCTAATAATTATTTATTTTAGTAAACATGATGATCGATACTGTGTGGGTGTGTCGGTGTCGAATAGAATTACTAATTATATCGTAGGCGACGGAC
>CAXKVY010001574.1:0-20443 GCA_964058915.1 Tetropium fuscum
CTGTCCGTGTCCAATGTCAGAACTAATATCACATAAAAATGTCAGTATGAAAATAGTAGGTATTAATGACAAGTTGAAGTAAATGACCAATTAAATAAATCCTAACCCTATCAATCCAAGAAATAAAAAAAAATATCTCCTAGCTAAACACTAGATGTTTTAGACATTCATGCAGAAGACAGTCATATAGTTAACCCATGCACACAGCATTTTTACTACTAAAGACTCGTTAATGAGATAATACGAATTAATTAGGTATTGTGTTGTATTTATTCCTGAATAAACGTAACCAATCAATCCGCTTTTTACGGTAAACATAAAAGGTACATCTTGATACGCCCATGTTTTTCTACGGCTACCACGGCTTGATAAATAACAAATAACAAAGTACATTACAGTATCTTTGCGGTTTATTAACCACGCAACAGGTACATAAACAATTTTATGAAATTTAACTAACAACAATTAAGATAAGTCATAATTTACGGTAATAATTAATACTTCGAAAGTGAAACGGCAGTCCTATAAATTGCCGGCACTTTTAAATTATTGACACTTGTTCTGTAACCGATAAATAAAGTCGTACGGTAGTAAATAAAATATAAATTGTAGCGGCGCAAGTGACAATCGTAATTATTTATTTCTTAGGGCAACACCTAGCGTAGCTAGTGTCCTACGGAAAATCAGAGATAATATATAAAGGTGAATAGTGCTATTTATGTAAATTACATATAGACAGAATAGTGCGACTGAATATTTGAAGATGCCCTAATACCGATTTGTGGCCTGCCATTATCATACTAGGTACTATTATCGAAATTATATCAGCATAGTTTTGGATATATACGACTATATTTCCTAAAGTTTCTAATGATTATTTGTGATCAATAAAAACTCACATTTGATGGACATGCAGGCTAACTTACATAATATATTTGATCTTTTGCTAACATATATGTGCAATAAATCCAAGCCAACCAATAAGCACATACATTAAGGTAACCTCATATTTTTTTATAAATACCTTTCATCTAGTGATATTAAAAATTATATAAGATGAACGGTTAAATGTTAGCCTTATATAAAATATATACTATTACTTAATACCCATAATAGTAATTTATGTTAATAACAAACATCATTCTTTCTAGCCGTGAATATCAGATAGCGCGGCGGCGTATACTGTAATGATCGTTTATGATCTGAATTGCATACAACTTTATTCGCTGTCAAATCAAATTCTTTAAATCTAAATTTTTATATTTGTCATATAGTGCGGCAGTTTTGCTAGGATATTTCAACATGTTGTGCACTTTTTGATAAAAGCACAACATTTGGTACACAGGTAGACCGATGAAATATGAACAATTGGCGGCCATTTTCCAAAATGGCCGCCAGTGGACACCCGAAAAACAACAGAAGTTAGTAAAAGTTTGTTGCTGAAGGTTTTAGTGAATGTTTATTGAATGTTTTTACTGAAAACTTGCCAGATAGTTTGTAAGTTATATATGTATATATTTATTTAATAATTTTATATTTCACATTTTAAATTATTTAAAAAAATACAATACAAAATATTAATTTAACTTTATAATATGACTGTGAAGTATATTGTATGTGAAACGTTTAAAGTAATTTAAAGATTAATGGAAGGCTAAGATTTATTACAATCAAACAAACTTTTTCATTTCTGTACATTTTTCATATTTCATTAAAAAATTAAAAGACAAAATATTAAAAATCAGTTTTACAGTGTACTGCCAGTTCAAAACATTCTTTTTAAGAATGCGACTTAAGTCCTCAGAGCACTCTCCGTCGTAAGCACACTGTGGTGTGCATTTCAGACTAGTCTTCTGGCACTTTTTCATACAGTCTTTGCATTTGCAGGAGACGAGTTATTTGCAGATCTGAGATGCTTCGGGTAGCGTTATCCAGAAGGGTTCATACACGCCGCTGGTCTTTATCCAACCTTAGTCGGTTAGTGATGGCACTGTTGGTGCAGGAACCAGGGGTGCAGGAACCAGGGCCTGACCCCAGACAAGTCCGCCCTGGTATACTGCTCCTGATTTTGGAGCCCTGGTATACTGAGGATTTTGCCTTTTTTTGCAAACAGTTTGCGACGTGTCTTGTCGATATCTGTGTATGTGCTTGTTCTGTCATAAAGCAGTGTGATGAACCTTTCAATGGTGTGCATCGCCTGTTCATGAATAGGATCTGTTGCGGTGGAGAGACGAGTGAGTGCCTGGGTCAGCTAAGATAGCACTGTCAACACTGCCCATGCTGTCCTTTTTCCACGTCCGGCGAAGCAGGAGATCTTGTCGCAGCCTGTCAAAGCATAAAACATCGGTAGGGCCTGAGATTTTTTAGGACCCAGAGCCCGAGCTATCTCATGGGCTTCCAAGAATCGGAACGTCTTCTCGAGTGGAAGGTTCGGAACACTTCAGTTTCATCATTCAAGGTACGTGCCACTTTCAGGACAACAACATCAGTATCTACTGTGCAGATAAGGATCTTCATCTGGTCATTGTGAGCAGCGTGGGCGGCCTGCAACATAATGCGGGTGTCGGCCTCCTCGCGCCAATTGCAAGCACCTAGTATCCAGGAGCGGTGGCTTTCTCAAGACATCATCTCCTTTAGTGATGTGCAGCTCCTCTCTGCAAGCGGGAATGCGTCATATGATGTCAGAGAGGAATATAAACATAAACAGCTGACTTGTCTTGACTGTCCTGACTGTTTGTTTTGTTTTCTTCGACTCTGAGGAAGCTAGCTCAGTTCCCGGGTTAAAGTTAAATTAATGGTTCTACATCCAAATTTGTTCATATTATATCGGTCTACCTCTGTGACAAATTTGGTGCTTTTATCAAAAAGTGCACAATAGGTTAGTTAATCCGCTGTACGAATATAAAAAAATATATTTCATTTTCTTTGACAACGGTTGAATTGTTTATATATAATCAAACAATATTTATTAAATGCCCAAGTTGCGTAAGTATACATTTTTCAATGATACTTAAATACAGTATAATAATGTGTCTATCATGACAAACCGTCCCGCCAGATAAATATTATTTTACTAATAATCCTACAAGGTTCGCTGTCTGACGGATCGTTGGTGTCTCCAATACATCTTTCTAACAATAGGACATTTGGCTCTGAATAATACGACATTTAGCTCTGAACTTTGCAACGGACTATTTTCACTATTCTGAGTTTCACATTTATTAAATAGTATGTAGTTATAATAGCTATGTTCGCGGTAGGAATCCTGAGCACATTCGGAATTAATTCTGAATTTATCCCGAACATTTCAAATGTGCATGTCATATTCTGCATCAGCTCTAGATTTTTCATAGTCCGCGAACGTTTTATGAACGTGTTCTCTGTTTACAGTTCTCTTGGTGTTCTGTGTCATTCTATAGAGTTAGCATTTTAGTCGTTTTGTCGGTGATCTGTGACGATTTTATTTGGTTAGGAAACTAAGGGATGTGCATGAATACACAAACTGCGTTTAAAATAAAATTTTGTTTCATGTTATCTCATATTCTCATATTTTGTTTAGGTACCTACTTTTAAAACCCTGATGACCTCCTCTAAATCATTATAACACGATTCAAAATGAGCAGACATCTAATACCTATAACATGTAGGTACGTAATTTAGGAAGTATTTATCAATGTGCAAGTACCTACAAAGCACGTGGTAACGTGTGAAATATAAAAGGAACTAAATGAAGGGAATTATGTACACAAAACGTTGTTATGGTTTTTCATAAACATAAATTAAATCACATAACCTCACATTCCCATGTCAGAAACAGAACCCAGTTCCACATAGTACCCTGCAAATTGCAATACGCATGCGTCGGATTAAAAATTCTAGCTCGAGTCCCGGGATGCATTGGGCACATTCGAAACAAGTTCGGTATTAAATGTTTATGCTCCGTGAACACAGAGTTTATAATCCCGAACTTACATTTCTCGGCACCGCTCACGCCCAACTTCAAACTGCGCATGAATCTGATGTCTGAATTACTTCGGAATCGCTACCGCGAACATAGCTAATAAGTGCACATCAGTAGTAGAAAACGTCAAGATATTCTGTTTCGATTAGATATTCATTCATATTCATTAAAAACTATCAATTATTTAAATATCCAGCAATTTTTATCTCTAAGTACGGAAAAGGACGGACTTGTCAAGTCATATATGTCATCTCGAGATGTTGTATCATTTTCAGTTTTGGATATCAATATCATTTGTCCATAATTATTGCCATTTTTGAAGAGTGTGGGGCAGTATAAATATTAGTATTACTGTATACAATATAGATATGGATGTACTCCATAAAATATGGGTATACAACAATATAGGTATACAATATGGGTATAAAGAGATGTCAGAAATAAGTCGGGAAAATATTGGTTTAAATATACCCTGTCCATATGGTTTCAATGTCAGTGTTCACTGACATTGAAACCATTAACCATTTCACTGGTAAGTTGTGTTGTTGACTTTGCTTTAGTATAATGGTATGTGTACATTCCGCCCGGTGGTTTGCATTTCATTGTTGCCGCGTGTTGAAGAAATAATACTAAATAATATATTGAAAGAGCAATCATTTTAATCATTTACTGTCTTTATGCAAACCGTAATAGGGGATTTTAAGCGACGGCATTATAGAAGTTCAGAATTATATTGTCTTATCTACGTCGGTTTTTATTGTTTGAAAAACACGGTCCATCTATTTCAGGTAGTACAAGTTCAAATATTCGCACCCATTTTAACCCTATATATAACATTTCGATTAATGTAATAATAATATTGTTATCCTACTGGGTTCTTATAATAAGTGGTACTGTACAGAATCGTTGGATGCGGTGTTGCCAGATTGGGCCGATTTTCCCTAGATCTGGGGAATTTTCAGTTTATCGTGCGCAACGCTCCTGACGTTCCCGTAACAATATGAAACAAATACTTAGTTATTTCAGGTATATAGACTAAAAATTTAGAAGGAATATTATGGGAACCATTTTGAAATTAAAAGTTATTTATGTTAGAAGGTCATTTATGTTAGTCTACTAAAGGCATATATACTCATAAGATAAACCTTTCTTTGGGTCTGCTCCAATTTTATAAGTTAGTTCTAATAATATATGACTAATATCCTATTCCTAATGCTGTCTGTAAAGTGTAAAGTAAAGAGTCGATAGGCACTATCCGTGAATGAATACTAACCTGTTTTTCATATTGATGGATTCTCATTTAGGTGCGTCTAGTGCGAAAGGTCATTTGTAGGTGTGTATATTATTAATATACAATTTAGGAAACACTATATACAAATACACACAGCATGAATTACTACTTGCCTGCCATTAGTCAATTGTTATTTTTATTGTAACGGAAAAAATATTAACAGAAAAGAACCTCGAAACATCCTAACAATTTCGATAAGGTGCGTTCTTAAGAATATATGTTGATAGGTGTATAATTTAATCCTTTTTGTTTTTTAATGACTTCTTCATATTATGTGCACGCCTTTTATAGAATCTATTTAGTCAGGTTGTTTTGATTTAATTTCTATTACAATATAATTATGGTAAGTTATGATAAGTGTAGTACATCCTCCAAATACCTGCCGTTGACTAAGTCGTACGTAAGACAAATAGTATCCAATTATTTGTTTATAAATTAAATGGTGGATGTGTTAATTCTCTATAATACTAAAAATTGTCTCAACTGTTAAATATCTGATATGCTCTAAAATAAAACTGATTCTCTGAACTTATTTACATACAGCACAAAAAGACAAGATTTGTAAATTTAGTAATGCATTTTGACGAGATCGTTTCTGATGTAGAAACTTTTGTTTATAGACTACTATATATAGTAACCTTGAAATAAAATTATCGTATATGTGAGTGTGATAAATTAATTATCATACACTGAGTAATACTTTACGCAAAACTGAAAATAGTCACCTAATCATTCATGTATGTTTGATTAAATTTTTATGAACTGTCGCCTACTAAGTTTTACCATTTTTAATATATTGCTAAAACTAATTGAAGATTCTTTAAGGATTTATCTCTAGTGATGCTATGATTCTCAGAAGGAAAAACAATACCTTTCTATATTTGTGTGGGTGCTGAACCTGCTAATATAATTAGATTGTTTCGTTTTCTGGAAGTATTGAATTAAGAACCTAACTCGTGGCAAATAATAAAAATAAATAAAATGTCCTCATTGTAAAATATAGGTGGAACTGATTATATAGATGTAATAATAAGTGTATATATCTTATATTGGCTAGAAATGAAACATTGATTGGTGTTAAGCTGCCTATAGTTAATATACTTACCCAATTTGACTAAATAGCAGCTTTAATTTTGATTAAATCTAGGTACTAAAAATATAGGCTATTAATCTGGCAACTAATAAATCTAGTAATTCTGGTTCGATTCATTTTATAATATAGATATATAATAGATGAACTAGTAAGTAGCATAATAACAGCGAGTATGTTAATCTTTTATTTTATTTATCATCATTAGACAGATTAGTACCAATCTGACAAATAACATAAATATTAAAAAAATTTATAAAAAAGCGGCAGTGAGAACAGTAAAGTATCCCGGAGAGGGCTAGAACCTTTGATGTGACGATGACGACGATGATTGAGTTTTCACGAATACCAAAACACATACTTCTCACTCAACGCGCCTTTCGCCAACCAAGTTGGCGATCAATATGTTCAAATAGAGCAAATATAAATAGTAGAGTAGGTTAGTGTTTTCTATGAATTTCCGTACATATATCCAGATGTACAACTGGTAACTGTATATTTTTTGCTGTACATTTTGTTATTTTAAATAGCCACCTATGTTTTTTATTATTTTACTAATTCTGTGCGATAAATTAAGGAGAGTTTGTCTAACGCTTGACTTGAAATTTTATTTTCTTATCTTTAGTCACTTTTTGTACATGAAATATTTTCGTTGCGTCAGCATCTAGAACCCATTTTTTTGGGGGATAATATGGAGGGAGGATGGCTCCTTCGAAATATGTATCAATAGTTGAACTGCAATATACCTACTAATATACAGAGTACAAAGAAATGTGTCAAATATGATAATCGAAAATTTCAAAATCTCTACTAATTCAAATGAAACATGCTGTATTTTATTAAACAATGAAATCCACTTCTACAGATCCTACAGTTTTGCAAGAGCTTTCCCTATACCTAGGTTGTGTAGTTTTTGCAAAAAAACGCATTTTTATGGAAAACATCGGAATATTCACCGGTTCTTTATCGAATTAAACGTAGTAAGCGCATTTCTTTAAAATTTGTAGATATTAAGATATTTAGACTACAATACAGAGTAGAGTACAGTATTTTTTAAAGTAGCGAATATTAATATTTTATTTAGATAAGAGCTCTAATAAATAAAACTATATTTACAAAGAGAAAAAAAAATTATTACACTTAATTAAGAATTGCTAAATTATTATTTTTTTAAAGATATCGTAAACCGTTTTGGAAATTCTGATGCGTCAATGATTTGTGGTATTCACTATGATAGGGACAAAACTTTTTTAAATTATTTTATTTGTTAAACTTTTGGAAACTCCGATGAGTAGTGAATTTTCCTGACTGGAATATTTGGATTTTCAATAACAGACCTCGCAATATTTAAGTGATTTTCCTCGTTGCTAATTTCATATCTCCTGGTAGTTTTTCACAATTTGCATTTCTTGTATTTTTCAAATCTTTCCTTTAACTTACAAAGCCGTCAGTACGAGAAAATCGTTGTAAATATGGATGATTTGCCTAAAAAAAAATTAACAAATTCTTCCTTTGAATAATTCATTATTTTTAATCACTGTAGTTATGTACGTGAATGTTTGTTGTAGAAGATATGACATATAAATTTACTGTGGCAGACTGAACAGACTATTATGAACATGTAAAACTATCATGACAGTCGGCGATCCAAAGAAACGCGGACAATACCGATGCTTCCCATAAAAATACGTTTTTTGCAAAAACTACACAACTTAGGTATAAGGAAAGCTATTGCAAAATTGTAGGGTCTGTTGAAGTGCATTTCAGGGTTTAATAAAATACAGAGTATCAAGTACCGAGTTAATTTGAATTAGTGGACATTTTGGAAATTTTCGATTGTCATATTTTTTGACACAATTTTTTTTTGCACTCTTTATATTGCAGTGCAACTTTTGATACATATTTCGAAAGCGCCGCCCTCTCTCTATAGTATCCCAAAAAAATGGTTTATACCTGTTCACATAACCAAAATATTTCATGTGTAAAAAGTAACTAACTTTAAGAAGAAAAAAATTCAAGCCCGATAACTTGAAAACTATCAATATTTTGATATGGGTGCGTTACATAAACTGTTCTTAATTTATCACGTAGAATTCGACAAAATAATAAAAAAAACATATATTGCTATTTAAAATGACAAAGTTAGTACCTGTACAAAAACTGAACACCCTGTACATCCGAATTTATTTTTATTTTGTGGAGCTCAAGAAATTAGGCAACCAACGCTGTAGAAAAAAATTAAAATATCTCCATTGCTAAACTTGATATTGGACTTCCGCGCACTAGGTGGACACCCTGTATATAGATATATATATATATATATATATATATATATATATATATATATATATATATATATATATATATATATATATATATATATATATATATATATATATATATATATATATATATATATATATATATATATATATATATATATATATATATATATATATATATATATATATATATATATATATATATATATATATATATATATATATATATATATATATATATATATATGCCTATATATATCAGGATCATTTCCCATCGGGATCAGGAAGGTCGTCTTTAAGGTAGCAGAGTAAGGAATATTATAGAGAACGAACTTGATTCAACTAATAGATTAATAGTTATTACTTGCACCTTACATAAGTAGGCAACATAAAATTTGTAAATGTTTTCAGTTTTATAGCTTTAACAGTTCACCACTATTGCAAAAACTGTAACGTATAAATATTTACATACTATTTATACACACGTTTTTGCTGCATAATTAAGATTGACCCGCGATTACATCTGTGACATGGCTACTTAAGCCATTAATACCTGACACATTTTTGGGGCCAATTAATTCAATAATTTCAGTTCTAAGCCGAACGGGTTCCAACGAACCAAAATGTTGATCCATTCGAACCCGAAACCACTATCTGTAGCATCCTTCTCTCTCTTCTTTTTATGTAGTCACACTTTAAAAATCATGTATTGAATTTCAGGTTCAAACGAGTTGTCACAAAAGTTTCTGCTGTATATTTATTTCAACATATTTATTATAAAACATTCAAAACATGGCATACATATATAATATGATTTATAATAACATCTATAGGTAACAATAATACACTTCGGAGTTTATTATACAAAGGACTTATCTCTATGAGGCAAGACGTTTTACATTCAGTTCGGTTTATTTACAGTACAGTTTATAAATATTAAGAGTAATTGATATCGTGGTATAACCGCTATAAAACGCTTCAAGAGCACAATTGAGAATTCACAGGGACACAATCATTACAAACTAGCACCTTACAAACAACTTCAGCATAGTCGCATAACAGAAGTCAGTACGACTTACGAAAAGGATTAAACGTTTTCTATTTAAAATAGAGAAATACTGAGATACACTTAAATTAACAAAAAGTTTGACATACGTATATTGCTGTCTACAAAGATTATTGCACTTATCTTGGTTGTAGATATTGCACAATAGCTACTGGAAATATTATATTGATAACATAGTTAAGAATGGCTCATCAGATTTTATGGATATACAGATCGACATGTTTTATATTTTTTACGTTTCATATTTTTATTGGCGAAATTTATTTTTTAATTCATGATACGATATATATATATATATATATATATATATATATATATATATATATATATATATATATATATATATATATATATATATATATATATATATATACATATATATATATATATATATATATATATATATATATATATATATATATATATATATATATATATATATATATATATATATATATATATATATTGTTACAAGTTAATAGAAAATCTTAGGAAGGTAACTCAATATGATGATCTATTATAAAATAGTTCAATCCGTCGGAAAAAATATTTTGCCAAACCTAATCACTCACATTGATATTTAGATCAAAATAGTATTATTTAGTAAATATATTCTTATTTTTATGATTTTTAGGGTTCTGTTATACTCTAGAACTCGCCTACATTGTAGAAATTTTATAAATTAAACAAAATGTAGATGGAAATGTAGATGACTCTGGTAGGTATCAATAAATAAGTCTTCCTGATAAAAATTAAGAATGTATACTTAAGTTAATAAAATATTTTATATCACTATCCGAATAAAGTTCTTCGCCATTGTAAGAAATTTATCCATTTCCCTTTTACATGCATATTATGGTTTTGCTACCATTGTAAAATAATTGTACAATTATTGAATATACTTAATTTAAGTATTTAATACTGCTAAATACTAATCATTATTCGCTATCTATGTGACTGTTCAATTATAATGTAATGTAATGTTCGAATGTTACTTACTAGAGTGTTTGTAAAAGTTTAAATACTATATATCTATATTGAGTTACCTACTGTATCTACTAAGAAAATTGTTAAATATTATGTCCGCAGGTAAAAAAAGTAGACAAAATCCAGCCAATAAATCCCCATAAAGGTTTAATAGTGCAGCAATAATATTATTGTATGTAAATACGCAAAACGTAGATGATAATATAAAATATCAATTATAATACTAAGACTTCACTATAACAATTCACTAGGTTTTCCTAAGTACAAAAATAATTTAGAGTATTTCATACATCCTTCTTAACGCAAACTATATGCACATTTTTATGTTCATTTTCCTACAACTACATATCACACTTTTACTAAAATTATATATATATATATTAATAATGGCTAATTTATTATTATGACACCGTATCTCTAAAAATGCTGCCTGTAAATTTGATATTCCTATTTTTTACTTCATGAAAAATTATTTTGTTTCAGAAGAAAAAATTTATAAAATAATTAAATTTGGTTTCTACATTAAATTTCTCCTGTAATTGACTGTTTTGATTATCTACTTTAAGGCCATTTTATCATTATTTACGTGGAACGAAAGTTAACTGAAATATACCTATATATCGAACATTGTCGATTAACATAATTCACTTACCCAGGCAAATATCGTGTATAATAAATAACGTAGTTCAAACGGACTTATGTGCTCTTAAAATACAAAATTTACATTCGATTCAATTATCAGTCTATTGCATAATCGTTACGTTAGCAGAAAATCACAGAAATCCGCCGGCTCCAACGAGTGTTCTGTAAAATCTGTATGCAGTAATGCTGGAAGGGATGGATCTCCAAAGTCTACTGGCGATAAAGAAGGCTCAGGAAAATCAGGAGATGCTAGGAGCGATGATCCAGAGTGGTCTGAAAGAGGTAAGGACTCCCCATCAGACTCTAAGAATAAACAGTCCAAGTCGCTGTAATCCGAGAGTGACTCTAGTTCGCTGGGCCCGTTTAACGCAGCACTTAAAGTCGATATATACTTCATTGCCAGGCGTAGGGTGGTGATTTTGGTTAATTTCTCATTTGTAACAGGCACTGGAGCAGCTTGCATTTGCGGAATTACGTGCCTCAAGGTCTCAAAGGCTTGATTTATTTCCCGCATCCTATTTCTCTCCCTGGCGTTTGCGGTTTTGCGTCTATACTTACTCAAAGGAGCAGCTTTCTGTTTCTGCTTATGGGATTTGCTTTGACGGGACCCTGACTCTGTAATAGCATGTTTCGCAGATTCCGTAGCCCTCCTTAATGATCTGGGCCGCAGGGAATACTTATCTTCTTTCACCGGAGGCGAGGAGTTTCCGAACTCATCGTTGTTGTTGTTAGCGTCGGTGTAATTCAGCTCTGAAAGTTGAGATGATAGCCTTTCAGATAAGTCACTATACTGTAGCAAAGAGTCCATTTTTAATCACAGTTTGTTACACTTAACACATAAATCACAATTTGGTTACTAAGAGAGAAATAACATCGCGCGGGACAATCAGGGTTCGTCGCCTAACTGCCTACTGTAGTCTCCTAGATATCTCTGCACAAACGCTTGAACGTGGTCCAGTGAAGGTTGAGGTGCTTGGCGGTGTTAACCGCTTGACTTCGACTTGGTCACTGAGTTTTGTCGGGTGTCTGTGGCCGGTGGTAAAGCGGATTCCCCACCTGAGCACGCGATATGGCCCGCATCACAATACATATGCGTCAGGCGAAGAGAAATGATGAATTGGAAGATCATTGTGAAGGAGGAATAAACGATGATAGAGATCTTTAGCGTAAATGATTAAGAGCTCAGATTATTGTGAAATACTTTGGACGGATCATTAGCACTTTGGAGATGTGGGGTCGTAGCATTGTATTACCATAACTATGGTTTAAGAACCTTAGCGCATGGATTATGGATTATATTATAATGTATACAAAATTTAACAGGGAATGTCTCAATGACTCAGAACTATTCTCCTAACTATATAATATATATATATATATATATATATATATATATATATATATGTATATATATATATATATATATATATATATATATATATATATATATATATATATATATATATATATATATATATATATATATATATATATATATATATATATATATATATATATATTGCGAGAAGAAGTCTTGAAATCTTGGACTTGTAGCACTTCATTACATAAGAGAAATAAGCAAATAGATGAATAATAAAGAAGGTGAAAAAACTTGTACGGTAAGGTTGGAAAAACTTGTGGTTGGTTCGTTTCCGTATACATGTCCAGATATGCAACTGGTAAGTGTGTCTTCCTTATTATTCATCTATTTGCTTATTTCTCTATGTAACAAACCCAAGATTTCTTCTCGAAAAACAAATATTAATAGCAAAGAATTTAAAAGCTAATATATATATATATATATATATATATATATATATATATATATATATATATATATATATATATATATATATATATATATATATATATATATATATATATATATATATATATATATATATCCAGAGATGTGGGAAAATAGCTCACAATAAACATAAAATTGCATTGAAATTTAAAGTATCCACCTGCTTATGGAAAATGACAATAAGTCAGACAAAGACAATACGAAACAAAGTCGCGGTGCATAAAACAAAGAGAGACAGTCAGGACGATACAATGAACATGTCCGCTATGATTGCAAATAACAGTCACAAATTTAGTATGACCACAAAATCAGTGCAGACAAGTGAAATCGATAATTATACAGTAATTATATTGTGTTTATATGAGACACAATATTAACAAATATATCAAGCAAAATCAAACACCAGGAAATGAAGATTATAATAGCAACGTAATCTCGATGAAAGGTCAAAACTTCAAGCGAGATGACCGGTGTGTATATTGGAGGCAAAATGAATAGACAGCCGAAAAGTGTTTTAAATGGTGTAAGTAGCCAAATATACTTTGAACAATACCATTATTACGTATTTGTTGTGAAATAAGTAAAATCAAAATTAAACAATGTTTGTGATTGGGCAAAATCAAAGTACAACGCTGGTAACCAAGAAATTGTGCTTTTGTTAAAAGGACAGGTAATAACCAATCTGACATTTATTGTAATCTTTGCTAACGATTTATTTATTTGCTTGTGTATGTGTGTACACGAATTTTTATGTTTCTTATTTTGTTTATGCATATAGATATTGGTCTCTGAATGTTCCAAATATTTAATTCATTTAAGATAATTAAGGTGTCGTAGGTTCTGACATAGTTCTTTTTATAAAACTTCTTTGCATAATTTTAAAAACTATTTCCCTTAAATTCCCTAAGAATACATTTTAAGATTAATTGAAAATTAACTTTATTTTTACTTGCTCATGGCCGTAGTGCTGGTTGGGATTTCAAAGTGTGGGCTATTTTTCTATATTTTTTTCGAAAACATCGATAACTTTCGAAAAACATTTTCTTATGTACGATTTTTCCACAAGCACTTCCGATCTGTACAACGACGGAGTAATATATAAATATAACTAATACTAATTTATTAACAATTTAGGTTATGCTATAGTCCATCATGTATTATATCATATACAATGACAATTTCCATCAAATTTCCACCTCTAATAATTATTTATTTTAGTAAACATGATGATCGATACTGTGTGGGTGTGTCGGTGTCGAATAGAATTACTAATTATATCGTAGGCGACGGACTCTATAAATGATCTGAAGTTAACACGTGCTTGCTATAAATAAATATATCATGTATATTGTGAAGCTGTCAACATTCCCTGTCTAAATAGATTACCGTCTCGCTACGCTTCGTTGTTCTTATGTAGCAACAAGATTACATATTTTCAATATTCTGTGAATCCACCAACGGTTGTTTGTAGTCCCTGATGCTTCACACTTAAAATATTTAATGCCTCCTAATTGACAGGGCTGATAATTTTTATCCAGGATTATGTTCAACATGTTATTTAGACGAAAATAATTTAAATATATAGAATTTCTTTGCTCAGTGCAAACCGTGGCCTAAATTTAATGCTCGTTACCATTCGCTCTGAAGTGTTTGATTTAAAGATTTACTTAAGGATTTGAATTGAATTTCTCCATAAATAACGTTGCGTTTCTTAATGTAAGCGATCATATATTACAGGCATATGGCGCCCACACACTACGCGAAAATTACGACATAAAATGATGAGTTAAATGCAAGAGCTTTTGTATTTAATTACAATGGAATTAGTGGCCACAGTTTAAGCAATATTATAGTCAGCTATAAAATTTGCGTTAAATTATCTTGCAGTGTAATATTATGTAGAAATGATCAGGAACAATTAAATTAAAGCTACGTTGGTTTATTGAGTTTTTTGGCATTAGAAAAAGCTGTTTTAATGGGTAGGTATACAATATGTTGAAATGATGAATATGTATCAGAACGTTGCGTAAATGAATCGACTATAGATAAAAAAATGTGTATTCTTAAAAGTGAAAGACTTCAGTCACCCATCCTAGAGCATAAAACATAGAAACGTTTAACCAAAAGATAATTTCTCGTCATAAAAATAAACATTTTTAACATCAGTTTCACAAGATTAAAAACCTTTAACCAAAAATGAAATGATAACTTTAAACATTCCATATCATGGATATCGGGTTATGGATCACGGATATCATGGATTTGATATCCATATCATGGGGGTGAATAAAATAACATAGTCCACTATCTTTGAGGTCGCCATATTGAGACACTAAACTCAATATGGCGACCTCAAAGATATTGGACTATGTTATTTTTATAGATAGTGGACAGCATTTTATTTTCGTATTCTTCTCAGCAAACCCTTTCATTTTATACTCATTTCATGTAAGTGCATAAAAAATAACTAGTCCGCCATCTTGGGCGGTCCGCCATATTGCATTTGGAATGGCGTAACTAACTAGCTAACCATAAAATATCATCCAAACTAAATATTTATGCAAAATTTCGGCTCAATTGATTGAAATAACTGCTTTAAAATTCAGTTGCAAGATTTGAACCAAAAAAACATACATACTTACAAACAAGGTTTCAAACCTCCATATAATCCAAACCTTTAACTACCTAGATATTCCATTATTGAATGGTTATCAAATTATATCAGCTATGAAATTTCTAACCGAAATTGTATAGGTTCTACTTGATATGCTTGCAACGGTTCACGTATAAAAACTTCAATAGCTGAATTAACAATATCAAGCATCAATTATTGATATAAAGTGATATAATAAATTTTCGAACGTTGTCGATTTGCATTTCACCGGACTTTCGTTATGCCATTGTGTAAGGTGTTTTCAATACCGGCATTTCAATATTGGGTATGAACAGTCAAAGAACAATAAAGAATGTTTTTTATCTCGATATCTGCATATATAATCAACGTGTGACCACGGCCCCGAGGCTATATGGGATGCCTCCACCCAGCACATGAGCGTACACCGCAATTAATATAAAACGAAATTAAAAAAGTTTTTCGCGCAGATGATGTGCTTTGACAACCCGTCATTTATTTCGATTACGGTGCATATTAAAATTTATTAACGTGCTGAAAATTCACGCAATGAAATATTGGCCTCCCACGTTTCTTTTTAATTGTATTCACTAGCAATGCATATCAGAGGTTGGCCTTAAAATATACAGAAATAGCGCGTTCGATGCGATTCTGTACAAAGTGATAGTTGAAATAATATTTTGCAGGAAATATGTAAGTATCATTGCTGAGCGGTTTTACACTTGGCTCAATTTGCCAGATATGTACAATTATGTGTTATAGTTATTATTTACTGTATAATAGTATACCTACTATTAATTAATGATAGTCATTATTAACTCAAGGTTACATTAACGTAACGAGCAAATCGCCCTACTTAATGATGGCAATTAATTGCAAGTTGAATACTATGATTTGTCCACGACAATTATATATATTTTTATCTTGAACGAGTTATATTTCAGTTCTTAATGCGTTTTTGGGGAAAATGTCTCAAACAATAAGTATAATACTATTATAAAACGCCAATATCATCAGTTGGCGCGAATCGGCAGTAATATAGGTAATATAGACTCCAGCGCTTGCCGTGACGATTTTCTGAAACATTGGCATGCTCGTAACACGTGCTGTTTATATGAGCCCACACTAAAAGAACGAATTGCCCACTTTAGATAAGGTGCTGCAAAGTATAAGTGAAAATGATATTATACCTAAAATGTGCAGGGCTAGTCTGGCAAAAAAATTGAAAGTCATGAATTTTACGTCTGTAAAAGTAAATAGAAAGAGTTTTCTCATAGAAAGATATGAAATAGTTGCTTGACGAATGGATTATAATGATGGATTCGAAAAATAAAAATGTTTCGAAACGAACATTTATTACACTGATGAAACATGAGTCAACGAAGAGAGTCAAGTCAAAGACGACATACTGTCAAGAGAGTCTGGTAGGATGGAAACGTGAAAAATGGATTTTTGCCTAATGGAGAATTGATATTTCAATCCAAGAAAACCGGAGATTACCACGATGTAATTAATTCCGAAGTGCATGAGAAATGGTTTTCCGGCGTACTTGAACATTTGGAATCAGGTCAATCAAGTGTTTTGGTTATGGATAATGCGCCTTATTATTATAGTCGAAAACGTGAAGAAATATCCCAGCAATCATGGAGAAAGAGAAGAATTCAAGAATGGTTAACGGAAAAGGCCATTCCTCACCAAGAAAATTAATTAAAGGCGGAATTATTTCAAGGTGCTAAGGCACATATCCATAAATAGAAACTGGTAGTGGATGAACTGGCATTGACGCATGGAGTCACATACTTGAGATTACTCATTGAACCCCATTGAATTGATCTGGGCTCAAGTAAAAAGGGAAGTGGCGACAGTGAATCGAACTTTTAAATTAGCTGACGTAGAAAATTGGCAGAAGTGTGTTACATGATGAAAGTATCACATCAAGTATCACATGATGAAAGAGGAACAGATAATGTGAGATGTGGATTTGGTGGTTTGTCAAGCCATACAACCCATTGTGATTAATGTTGGAAATGGTGATAGCGACAGTGAAGATGAAGTGGAAAGTAACTGAAAATACTAAAATGGTGATATTAGTTTTTATTTAATGTTGAAATTTTTTTGCTTTATTTTGGAATATAGGTATATTTATTTTATTAGGTTTTTATTTTTTGTTTAGAATTTTTCACTTTATTTTGGAATATTTATTTATTTTATTTTCTTTATTTTTTGTTGAAAATTTTTGCTTTATTTTGGAATATATATTTATTTTATTGTTTTTATTTTTTTTTAATGTTTTACTTTATTTTGGAATATATATTTATTTTATTTTTCCCTTTTAAAGTTTTCTTAACGGCTAATTAGCTATTTTGTACATATTATTTTTTGTTTCTTGTGGGGAAAATTGCGCTGAAAGCAATTACTTCATGGTGTGGAAACTTGCATTCAATATCAGCTGTGGTATTTAAAATATAGTAATATATGGCATATAGAAATCTTCTACTTTCGACCCCCTAAAAAATGCCTACGCCCATGAGTAGCACTTTGTAAGGCAGTTTGCGGGTCATTTAACTTTCCATACTTCTTAGAACCACATATTTTCTAACCAAGCTATACCATCCGGGGCTCTAACCAATGCTAAACCCTTACAACTTTTCATTGGTAATTAAATTAATTCTTTTGAATTTATTTGCATCTTTAAAATAATTTGTTGGCGAACCATCTAGTTTACGCCTACCAGCAGTGGCCTTTTTAACGCCACTGGATTTCTTCATGTCTATCATAGAACAACATTTTGGAACATGAAATAATATTTTTTTTTACATCAGTTCTTGTATAACAAATGAGGGAAAATGTATAATGTGTCGTAACGATTTGAAGGCTATCGACTATTTCAGATTTTTTTAAAGTTTTTGCAACAAATCATTTTTATGTGAGTAATATTTTTCGATTCTGTTTTATTTTTCGATCTGTTATTAGAGCTTTAATTTTTATATAAGAGATTAAGCGCTTTAAATATGCCATGGATCTTTGTGTGTTTTGAATTATGCATACACAATGGCAGACACCGTCGTAGAAACATCCATGCGCAAATACATTGACACTAAGAAATCTCTTCAATGAGTGTACATTGTCTTTATGACTCTACCTCTAGCATGATTTTGAAAGCCAATAACATCAAATACAAAATAGACACGGAGAAACACATCAAGACGCGTTCCGGGCTATTCCTTCAATATGAAAATGAAGAAATAAAGGTACGACCATAAAAATCGAACTGAGGGTATCGCGAACGGTGTACGTAAACGGAACAAGGCATGACAAATTTTACAGTAACATAAAATGGAGAGCTGTATCGTAAAATTAAAAATTTATGGTGATCTTTTAGTATTTTAAGTGCAGCAGAGGTTTTAGTAACACAGTTTGATATCATCATTAGGTTGTTAATGAAAACTACGAAACAATATTTTATGGAAATCACTATTTGAATTTCTCGATCTATGTATTGTTATAACAAACGTTATGCTGGCTAACCCAATTGTTGGTTTGGAGAGCAATTAAAATAATTAGGTTCTTGTCTTTGCAATAAGTTTCGTAACAGATTTTTCATTTTCTGTGGTGATATGATGATTTTATAACAAAATATTGATAGGTATAGCAAGTTGGGAGAATTGTTTTCCATCGCCAGCGGTTTACTTTTAATAATTTGTCCTAATGAAATTAAATATCGATTAAAAAAAATTAAAAATTGAAACACCTAGAATATCTTATCAAAATAAGCGGAATTAAAAATAAACATAGACGTGTCCGAGAATTTTAGATAGAAACATCAGTCTCAAGAAATTTTGAATTTATCCTTTACTTTCATAACGCGCGGTATATTAAAACTTACATAAAAAAATTGAGACGGATAATATTAAATGTGTATACGTCCATATTAACTCCACAGTGTTTTAGTTTGTTAGTTACACGCATATTCTTTAAATCCTCGTAAGTGCCCCATAAATTTGTATACCCTGAAAGACTCGCGCATCGCTCTATTCTTCACCGGTAATTTAACTTTGAATAATTCATGCTGCCATAACAGACACGGACGTTAGGGCGACAGATATGAACATGATTTAAGGCCCTTCCATCATCGAGTCGTGACAGACAATGCGTTGCAATTTGTTTACTCCGACTTTATTATAACTAAACTAAGTAACTTTAAAGGTTCTAAACGTCAAAAATATCCTGGCTTGCCATAGATATTCCTAAGCACGGATTACATAAAATGTTACGACCTTAAATTGAATATCCGTGATAGGTAAAACTATAAAAGAGTCATAAATTGTTATGAAGCTTTAAAGATTCTATTTATTATTGCTTTATTATAATTTCCAGGTTTGTATTAACTATTTGTCGGTTTTTACGTCTATTTGTTCTTTATCTACACAAGATACGTCGTTTTAAACCTATAAAAGTCTTCATCCTGTTTTAATTTACTAGACAAAGTAATAGCGATCAATCACTATATAACTTTTAATATATTTTTTTTTATAAATGACATTCACTGTTAATGTGTATTAATTTAATAACAAGAGATGAATAGACTCGGAAATTTTTTTTTATTGGTTCACTTAATTATCTCTGTTTTTAAATAAGATATAAGATAATAATATAGAATACGTTTTTAACGATATATTGTAAAC